>CAUYQU010016557.1:0-117724 GCA_963574635.1 Cheracebus regulus | reverse complement strand
CATTTCACAGGTTTAAATAAAATATTGGTTGGCTGCTTATTTGTTATTTTCATCCCCTATTCCTTCCTGTCTCCATTGTTAAGCATAATTATTGGCATAAAAGAGGTTTTTAATACCCATTTTTAGACTACATTCTAGCCTGGGCAATAAAACAAGAATCTCATTCTCTCTCCCTCTTTCTCTTCCTCTTTCTCTCTTTCATTCTTTTTTTCTTTCTTTTGCTGTTTCTTTCTCCTTTTCTCTCTTTTTCTAAAAAAAAAAAAAGGTGAAGTCTGAAAACATCTGTGATATACGTCAGGGAGAAAATCAGTTGAATAAAGGAAGGATGGGACTGAATTTGGTGTCAGTTTCTGTGGAAAATTAAAAACAAGGCTGGGTGCAGTGCACCTATAATCCCAGCACTTTGGAAGGCCGAGGCAGGTGGATCACCTGAAGTCAGCAGTTGGAGATCAGCCTGGCTAACATGGTGAAACCCTGTCTCTATTAAGAATTCAAGAAATTCCCCTGGCGTGGTGGTGGTTGCCTGTAGTCTCAGCTACTCGGGAGGCGGAGGCGGGAGAATCACTTGAATCGGGGAGGCAGAGGTTACGGTGAGCTGAGATCACACCATTGCACTGTAGCCTGGGCAACAGAGAGACACTGTCTCAAAAAAAAAAAAAAAAAAAAGCAATGGCGGTGTCTGTGAAAGTAAAAAAATGATATTGAGGGCATCAATTAGCAATTCCTTTTTTTTTTTTTTTTTTTTTGAGGCGAAGTCTCTCTGTTGCCCAGGCTGGATTGCAGTGGTGCTCTCTCTACTCACTGCAACCTCTGCCTCCCGGGTTCAAGAGATTCTCATGCCTCAGCCTCCCTCGTAGCTGGGACTACAGGCACGTACCCCTACGCCTGTCTAATTTTTGTATAAGTTTAGTAGAGATGGGGTTTCACCACGTTGGCCAGACTGGTCTTAAACTCCTAACCTCAAGTCATCCGCCCACCTCAGCTTCCCAAAATGCTGGGGTGTGAGCCACTGTGCCTGGCCCAATAGCAATTTTTTGAGCATCTGCTATGTACCAAGTGCTGTGCTAAAGGGTACGCTTTACCATTGACATTTTAATTATTCCTTTAAAAGGGTAGCCTTTAGCACAGTACTTGGTACATAGTAGATGCTTTACATATGTCATATATTTTCACCCTCACTGAAAAAAATCTATGAGAAAATAATGAATATTTCTGTTTCATAGATGAAGTTAGGGTTCAGAGACATGAAGCAACTTATCCAAGATTACAGAATCATTTATCTATGTCAACTTGGGTCTGACTGCAAAGACCATGCTCATATAGCAGAATGAAGGGGTGTTTTCAAAAGGCCAAGGAATTGTAGTCACATTAGAAAAAGTCAGTATCCAGGTCATTCTAGAAAACATCTGTGATATATTTTCTATTTTAGTCTCCTCACTTTAAGAGGGATTTTGACAAACTTGAATGTGTTTAGAGGAGTGTGACCAGGGATCTGAGTGTTCCAAATGCTAAGTCATATGAGGAGTAATTGAATGAACTTAGTATGTTTTGCCAAGAAACCTGAGGTCAGGGAGGATAGCACAAAAACTTAATACTCCCTAAAAATATTTGAAGACAGAACAAAATTTTCTCTTCTGGAAGTAGTGCGGAGGCAATTTCGATTCAAGAGACCTTGATCATAATGATTTATGTCATGAAGTCACCATCAAGGACAGGCTTAGTGTGAGTTTCTTGGAAGTAGCAACCAAAGTGCTTTCATCTTTGGAGTTAAATAAGTGGTGCTTGGCAAGAACAGGTGCTCAATTTGTGTCTGTTGAATGCATGAACAAGCGACTTTGTCAGGGACATCATCCAAGATATTAGCAAATTGAGAAGCAGGTTTGAAGAGGTGAACTTGAGGGTTTTTTCGAAGTTGGGGATTTTTCTTTGATTTTGGATTATTGACTTGAAATACACAGGGGAAAGGTCTGCTGCCTTTTTTTGTCCTGTTGGTAAGTCAAAGCAAAGTTCTAGCAGCCTGATTGACACTAAGTTCTAATGACCTGAATATCAACATCAAAAGCATTTCATATTGGCATTACAAATAGGTCTCTTTCTAAATACATTGACATTTTAATTGTTCCTTTAAAAACAATTGTTTTAGAGACAGGGTCTCACTTTGTCACTCAGGCTAAAGTATACTGGTAACGTCATAGCTCACTGCAACCTCGAACTCCTGACCGCAATCGATCCTCCTACCTCGGCCTCCCAAAGCACTGAGATTACAGGCACAAGCCACTGTGCCCGGCTGACATTTTAATTGTTCTTGAGTTGCCCCCACTATTTTTTTTTTCTGCATTCTTACAGGGTTGATTACCTAAATCATAGAAAAACAAATAAATCAAATTTGCAATTTAGCCAATTTCTGTAAACAAGCTGGCAGTATAAGGCTCCTGAGGGGTTGTAGCTATGACAACAGCCGCCTAGAATGAAGTGGAATCTGTTTAGAGGGCTCATGTAGGAAGTGAGTCATAAATTGTTGAGCAGTAAAGATGACCAGGAGGATACAGAGAGGAAAGGGGATATCATGGAACTGGCCCAGAGTCAGCGTGACCTACATTTTATAATCTGAAGAACTCTAATAAAGGTCACTGTCCATCTTAAATGTATTCAAATTAATGTCGAGGCCATATACTTGTATGGCAAAATCCTATCTTTAATACAACCAAATATGCTAATATTAATTATTTGTGGTTTCAGTAGAGCAGACAGCTGAATTTCTCTTGATATTTTTGCATGTCTTTTGTGCTGTTTTGATGCTTGGCTATTGGATCCCATTAAGTTAGCAAGATTGCAATCCTTTTAGATCCATCCCTCACACACCAGTATTTTATACCCAGTTATTTGGAACCCCCGCCATTATTAACTCTTACAAAATTTATTATACTATGAGACTATGTCACCATAGATACATACAAGTGACTTATATGTAGAGTTATTTAGCCTTTTGGAATGTGGCTCATTGGAATTTAAAAGAATTTCCAAGTTATTTGTCATTACAGTCATTCTAGCTAACAACCACTTCCTCCTTCATCCTGGTGCCTCAGATTTCCACTTTTAGGGTTATTCTTTAGTTTACAGATAACTCTGTTTACTTGGGAAGGGCACTCTACTAAAGCACCATGATGGAGTTAGTTTATCAGATTAGTTTGCCTCTCTTTCCTAGCATCCTTTGCGGATCACTCAGTCTCTTTAGGAAACTGATGGCATTTTCAAGCTGAGTAATTAGGGAGATTTTAATAAAAGAGTTATTTAAAAAGTGCATGTGGGTTAGGAAAATCAGGAAGGACTAGGACCGTACCCCAGGCTAGTATCAGCGAGACTTCCTTACCCTACTTGGCCCCCACAGGTAGGGAGGACCATGGCTGGAACCTGGAGAGGTAGTTGGTAGAGGGATGAAGCAGGGAGTGAGCTGGAGAATTCTCCTCCAGGCCTCTCCAGGAGAATGACCTGGATGTCATTCTCCTCTCTCCTTCTGTCTACTGGTAGTCTTTCTCGAACTAAACCAAAGCAAAACCAGAGGACGAAGAAGCCCATTGGTGTAGTCCATATAGGTCAGTCTCCTGGGGTATAGTCCAGACAGTGGATCTGGAGGGGCAAAAGAAAGAAATCTAGTACAACCTGTAACAAAGGTGATGTTCTTAGAGCACTGTCTTGACCTCCTCCTTACACTAACTATTCCCCCATGCCACTTCATTTATGGTTTTTACTCCTCCCCTCACCCCATATGCCAAAGCCCAAATAATTGGTCTCTCCATAGGCACTTCACCCTCAATGTGCCCTGAGGAAACTCACTAAAACTCATCATCTCTATGCCCTTTATCCAACCTGCTGCTTCTCTAGTATTCTGTATCCTAGCTAAGATATCACTATCCTGGTGCGCAAGTCAGAAATCCAAAAATGATTTCATACCATAATCTTTCCCTTAGCCCCAATATCCAATCATCAATTCTGCTGATTTCACCTCTAAGCTATTTCTCCATATAGCTTCTTTTTTCCCACTCCCGCTTTTCTGGTTTAGGTCATCGCTGCCTCTTACAACATGTCTCTTGGCCTCTAGTGAGTGCCTTCTTGAAATGGTTAGTCACATTGCTATCAGAGGGTGCTTTTAGAAATAAAATATACTTCATTCATTCATTTATTTTGAAGTGATATCGTACTAAGCTTTGGAAATTTGAGAATGAATAGATATATATGTTCTCTGCATTCAGTTGTATCTTGTGGTAGAGAAACAGAAGTACAGATTGATGGGTGCAATGACAGAATTATAAACAAGGCAACTTAGCTTATAATGGGGTAAGGGTGGTGGAGAAAGCAACACCTATATTTAGCCCTGAACGACTAATAGGGGTTAACCAGATGAAAAGAATGAGAGAGACAGCCAGGGAAAGAAGTTTCAGACTATGCGTGCAAGCTGGTACAAGTTCTGGAGTGAGAGAGGGCATAAAGAGCTGGAGGAATTTAAAGCAATACATTGTGTGCGAAACAGAAAGTGTGAAATCGGTATCAGATGATGAATTTTGTTGCAGACTTTGGACTTTATCTCAAAGATTATGGAGACCCCTGGAGGACTTTAAGTCGAAGCTTGACATGATCATATTTGTGCTTTGGATGGATTGTTCTTGCAGTTAGTTGGTGAATAGAAAGGAAAGGGGATAAGATTAGAGGCAAATTAGCCAGCTGTAAAGAGCTCTCACTGAACTAAGGAAGTGGCACTGGATATGCAGTGATCCAAAATATATTAAAGTGAGATTATTTATAGAACACATTTAAAAGACTGAATTTGGAGTGTAAAGGAGTGAAAGGAACCAAGGCTGATGCTTAGGACCCTAGCTTGAGTAACGGGGTGGACAGTGCTAGTGCTCACTAGGGTAGGGAATGCAGAGAGAGGAGGTGTAGGAGACTCGAGTGATGAACTTGATTTCGGACATGCTGAATTTGTGACTCCTATGGGCCATTCAAGTGGAGATGTTGAGTTGGATGTTCATGTCTAGATTTTCAGTAATGATAGAAGATGAAACTTCTCAAGGAAGGACCAACATATAAAGCTTATTGGAGGAAAGAAAGAACAAGTCTTTAGTAAACTAGGAGGAAACATCTTTAGTCTACTTTACCGAACTAAACCCATGTTCTTAAGTTAAAACTTTTCAACTTCATCTCATGCCCATTCCCAACTTAACATTTTAAGCTCTATTAGTACCAAACTGCTGCTGATCCTCCTTGTATATTGGGTCTCTGTTTCCTCCATGTCCATTTACTGCTTGCTTTCAGTGTTTGCTTTGCCTGAAATACCTGTTCTTTCTCCTCCTCCTCCTCCTTCTCCTTCTCCTCCTCCTCTTCTTCCTCCTCCTTCCTTCTTCTTCTTCTTTTTCCTTCTTCTTTCTTCTTTTTTTGTAGAGACAGGGTCTCACTATGTTGCCTAGGCTGATCTTGAACTCCTGGCCCGAAGTGATCCTCTCACCTTGGACTGCCAAAGTGCTGGGATTTGGCAGCACTGAGCGAAATCCCAGGAGGTGAGCCACTGAGCCTGGCCTGTTCTTCCTTCTTTATATGCTTAAAAGCCTTCAAAAATTATCTCAAGATTATCCACTCCAGGAAAAACTTGAGCCTCATTGATTGAATTGGTGTACTTCTCCTCCCTTCCTATAACCATTTTTTCTTTTCTTTTTTTTTTTTTTGAGATGGAGTCTCACTCTGTCTCCAGGCTAAAGTACAGTGGCATGGTCTCAGCTCACTGCAACCTCCGACTCCCTGGTTCAAGTAATTCTCCTGTCTCAGCCTCTCGAGTAACTGGAATTACAGGCACGCACCACCATGTCCAGCTAATTTTTTGTATTTTCAGTAGAGAAGGGATTGCACCATGTTGGCCAGGATGGTCTCGATCTCCTGACTTCATGATCTGCCCACCTCGGCCTCCCAAAGTGCTGGGATTACAGGCATGAGCCACCACGCCCGGCCTCCTATAACCTTGTTTATGTGCCTCTCCTAGCACTTCTCACACGGCATTGCATTCATCTGTCCATCTGGCTCATCTTACAGATTGTTCTATGAGTTCAAGGATCATGCTGCATGCTGGGTTCCCCAGGAAGCCGATTCTGAGATGGAGTGTAGTGTACAAAATGTTTATGTGGGCCTTTGGATCATCACCTCTGGAAAGGAAGAGAAGGAAGGGCTAATGGACCTAGGATGAAGTTAAGCTCTGATGCAAACCTAACAACTGCTTCACCTGACACCATGAAGAGCTCTGGAGCTAGAATGGCCTTTCAGAATTGTTCCAAATTGGTGTGAGATAGCTAGGTCTTTATACCCCTGCCTCCACCCATTAGCGTGTATGGGCCACCCAGGAAGGGGCATGCCCAAGAGTGGGGCAGCTCTGCAGCTGAAGCGATAACTGATGAGGCTGACGGCTGAGGGCCACCTGCGGACAGCACTCCCTGCAGCTGGGCCGCACATCCTTCCTTGAAAGGGGATCAAGGCAGTACATCTCCGTGTCTACCATGGATTATATATTTTTTCTTTGCATTCTTAGGGCCTCCCATAGTATGTAGCACAAAGCAGGCAAAACTAGAGGTCTATAGAGCAAATGCAGCTAGTAGATGAGTATTGTTTTTTCACTCACACAGGGAGTTTTAAAAATTAGTTGTCAACATTTAAAAATAAAAATATTTCACATCGAAATTATCATATTTTCTAGCTTTTCTTGAAAAATCGAAACATCTGGCAATCCCAGATCTTTTTCTGAGATGGAGACTGTGGGCTGGAGTTGAGCCCAGGTTGTCCTCAGACAGGCTTGTGAGCTCAAGGTCTCCAGACACATACCTTCCCCACTTCTTGAGGCATGGAACCCTGCCTGCTGCATGCATTTACGTTACCTATTACCTGTAGTCCTTTGAGTTTGCCACCCCTATTAGTTATTAAAGAAATATTTATTAAACTGAGCTAACATTAACATCACTGCATTATACTTCTCAATGGATATTCCCGTACACTCATTTATTTAATCCTTAAAACAACCCTGAAAACCAGGTGGTATGATCACCCCCATTTTACAGATGAGGACACTGAAGCCCAGAGTGGCTCAGTGATTGCCCAAAGTCTCTGCTTGGGAAAGTGGTAGGATTATGACTTGAAATAAAATCAAATGTTTTGATTTTAAATCCTGTGATCCTCCCGCTGTGACACCTGAGGGCCCTGGGATGTTACTGCTGGAGGACAACTGGGTGGACCTAGGTTTTAACTAATCTTGGCTTGATGGGAAGAAAAAAAATCTTCTTAATGAACTAAAAATACTCAGCAAGAAAGAAATTGGAATATTTCTAAGTTGGCAGCAATGACTGGAAAGGAGACTATTCTTTAAGGACCTTAATTTTTTACAGATAGTTTCAAATGAATAAAAATAATTAGAGCTGCAAAGGAGAGTGGGGGACAAGACAAGGCTGGTGACCAAAGGGGAGAGCTGTGTAGGAAAACAGCAACATGGCAGCATTTTGCACATAGCCACAGACACTGAAAATGTGTCAACAGCACCAGGTCATTGGTAACTGCCAAGAATAAGACTGAAATAGATTGTTAAATGAGACACAGTATTACTGAGGCTGAGTTGTTTGCCTTACTCAAAAGGACAAAATTCTGAGAGGTGTAATGAAAGAAAATTTAACCAATTTACTAGAAATACGATGGAAATGTGATGACTTCAGTGACAGATATGTATTATACTTTTTTCATTCAACTAAACTTGAATATTTAAAAGGCTTTGAAAATAACATTTTTCTTTTCTACATAATTTTATTAATTTATTTATTTCCTTTCTTTTTTTTTTTTTTGATACAGGGTCTTGTTCTGTTGATGCAATGGCACAGTCACAGCTCACTGCAGCTTCTACTTCCTGGGCTCAAGCAATCCTCCCAACTCAGCCTCCCAAGTAGCTGGGACTACAGGTGCATGTCGCCATGCTTGGCTAATTTTTAAATTATTTTATTTTGTAGAGATGGGGTCTCACTCTGTTGCCCAGGCTGGTCTCCAGCTCCTGTGCTCAAGCAATCCTCCTGACTCAGTCTTTCAAAGTGCTTGGATTACTGGTGCACTCAGTCCACATAATTTTAAATAAAGGATTTTGCTTTTTAAAAACAAATTTCCTTTTTATTAGAAATAAAGTTCTTGGCTTCATTCCTAAAAAAGCATTTATATTGATATATAATTGTACATATCTATGGGGTACCTATGATATGCATTCAATGTGTAATGATCAAATTGGGATAATTGGGATATCTCTCACCTCAAATAGATACCATTTCTTTGTGTTGAGAACATTCCAAATGTTCTAACTGTTTTGAAATATACAATACATTATTGATAACTATAGTCACCCTGCTGTGCTATTGAACACTAGAATTTATTCTGTCTATATAACTATCTTTGACCATGTTAGCCCACTTCTCTTCATTCCATTCTTACACTTCCAAAAAACATTTTTGTTTTAGACAGGGTCTTATTATATTGACCAGGCTGGAGTGCAGTGGGATGATCTTGACTCACTGCAGCCTCTACCTCCTGGGCTAACCAGTCCTCCCACCTCAGCCTCCTGAGTAGCTGGGACTTCAGCATGCACCATGTCCAGCTAATTTTTTGTAGAGACGAAGTTTCACCATGTTGGCCAGGCTGGTCTCAAACTCCTGGGCTGAAGCGATTCACTCTCCTTGGCGTCCCAAAGTGCTGGGATTACAGCTGTGTAATTCACTGTGCCTGGACTGAAAAACATTTTAAAGTTTAATTTGTATGATTACAGAATACTTATTTCAGACAGGAGAGATTTAAAGTATATGGATATAAAGATGAAGAATATAAAATTGTATAATCATAATTTCCATCACATTGTGTAAATCATATAATGAAGTCTCAGAGGTAACTTTACTACTTTGTAATTTGAATTCACATGTCGATTTTTAAAAACTAGAGCTTGGAAACGGTTCTTGAAAACATGATTGATATGAGTTTTTTGTGGAGGAAGGCACAGCGATTAAGTGGAAAATTGCTAATGGCAATTTCCTTAGATTTCATTAGTTGATGTAAATATAATATAGTTAGAAAGTCTTTTACCACAGTGTAACTCTATCTACCTGCCTATCTATATGCCTCTCTCTCTCCATATATATATATATATATATTTATTTATTTATTATTATTATTATTATTATTTTTAAGACAGAGTTTTGCTCTTGTTGCCCAGACTGGAGTACAATGGCATGATCTCGGCTTACTGCAGCCTCCACCTCCCAGGTTCAAGCGATTCTCCTGCCTCGGCCTCCCAAGTAGCTGGGATTACAGGCATGCACCACCATGCCTGGCTAATTTTGTGTTTTTAGTAGAGATGGGTTTCTCCATGTTGATCAGGCTGATCTTGGACTCCTGACCTCAGGTGACCTGCCCACCTCGGCCTCCCAAAGTGCTGGGATTACAGATGTGAGCTACCATGTCCGGCTCCTGCCTTTCTGTATTTTAGGGATACATACTCTTATGGACTGAATTGTGTTCTCTGCCAAATTCATATACTGAGGCCCAAATCCCCAAAGTAACTGTATTGGAGATATGGCCTATATAGAGGTGAGTAAGTCTAAATGAGGTCGTAAGGTGAATCCCTAATCTCATAGGACTGGAGTCCTTACAAAAACAGGAAGAGCTACCAGAGTGCTCTCTTTCTTCCTAAATGCACACAGAGGAAAGGCCTTGTGAGAACATAGCAGGAAGACAGCTGTCTAAAAAGAAGACAGGAAGAGAGGCCTTACCCCAAATCACCCTCCTGGCATCTTGGTCTTCAGCTTCTAACCTCCAGAGCTGTTGTTTCAGCTACCTACTCTATGGTATTTTGCGATGGCCAACTGAGCAAACATATATAGCAGAGGTGGGAAGACATGCAGCAGGGTGATAAATAACCACATTAAGATAGGGCTTAATTCTAGGGCCAAGAATGGGAATGTAACAGAAGACAGGTGAGCATGGGGATCCAAAACATTGCAGAGTTTTAAAGCTAAACATGATCCAGTTTCTACTAAAAAATTTTTTGGGGGGGACAGGATCTTCCTCTGTTGCCCAGGCTAGGGTGCAGTGGTGCAATCTCGGCTCACTGCAAACTCTGGCACCCGGGTTCTAGCAATTCTCCTGCCTCAGCCTCCCGAATGGCTGGGATTACAGGCATGTGCTACCACACCTGGCTAATTTTTGTAATTTTGTTAAGACGGGGTTTTGCCATGTTGGCCAGACTAGTCTCGATCTCCTGACCTTAAGCAATCCACCCATCTCAGCCTCCCAAAGTGCTGGGGTTACAGGCACGATTCACTGCATCTGGCCTTAAAATTCTTCTTTAATAAAAACAACCCAGCCAGGTACAGTGGCTCACGCCTGTAATCCCAGCACTTTGGGGAGGATCACAAGGTCAGGAGATTGAGATCATCCTGGCCAACATGATGCAACCCCATCTCTACTAAAAATACAAAAAAAAAATTAGCTGGACATGGTGGCATGTTCCTGTAATCCCAGCTACTCAGGAGCCTGAGGTGGGAGAATCGCTTGAACCAGGGAGTCGGAGGTTGCAGTGAGCTGAGATTATGCCACTGCACTCTAGCCTGGTGACAGAGCAAGACTCCGTCTCAAAACAAAACAAAACAACCCAGGTACATTTCTGCTCCTGTATGACAAATAGTATGAACAGGGACCCAGTGCAAGGAGAGACCAGTTAGGAGACTGTCACCTTAGTCAGGTGAGATATTATGGTAGCCTGGATTAGGGTGCCAAGAATTCAGAGGTGAAACGTAAACACATTCAAGATGTATTTTGCAGGTAGAGTTGAGTTGCTGATGGATTGGATGTGGAGTGTGAGCATAAGAGAAGAATAAAGGATGACACTAAATTTGGGGCCTCCACAATTGGTTGAATGGTATTTTGAACTATGATAGAAAGAGTTCTGGCTTGCTCTGAAATTTAAAATGCCTATGAGGCCACTCAGTTGATATACAAACACTATAGTTTGATATGTAAATTCAGACACCAGTGGAGGGGTCAGAGACAGAAATACAACACATACCACTGAATCCATGATGACATTCATTACAAAACACAGCCTGGGCAACATAGAGAAGCCCCATCTCCACAAAAAATACAAAAATTAGCTGGGCCTGGTGGCACATGCCTGTAGTCCCAGGTACTTGGGAGGCTGAGGGAGGAGGATTGCTTGAGCCTGGGAGGAAGAGGTTGTAGTAAACTGAGATCATGCCACTGCACTCCCGACTGGGTGACAGAGTGAGACGCTGTCTCAAAAAAAAAAAAAAAAAAAGAAAGAAAAAAGAAAAGAAAAAAAGAATCCTAAATATCTATGTACCTAACAACAGATTTCCAAAATGCATTATAAGAAATGATAAAACTGAGAGGAATAATAGACAAATCCATTTAATATAGAGACCTTGAAACATCTTTTGAACTAATTAACAGAAAATGTGGACAGAAAACCAACAAATATATAGAACACCTGAACAACGCTATTAACCAGTTCACATTTATAGAACACCTCACACAACAGGAAAATACAGTCTTTTCAATTGCACCTTGAGTATTCACCAAGATATACTAGAAATGTATGTTTTCTGCTCATAACAGAATTAAACTAGAAACTAATAACAAAGATACCTGGAAAACCATCAAGTATTTGCAAATAAAAATATACTAAATAATTCATGTGTCAAAGAAGACGCCTCCTAGGAAATTATAAAATAGTTTTAACAGAGCTGGGCATGGTCGCTTGCACCTGTAATCCCAGCTACTTGAGAAGCTGAGGCAGGAAGGTCATTTGAGGCCAGGAGTTTGAGATCAGCATGGGCAGCATAGCGAGATCCCACCTACAAAAAACAAACAAAAAAAATTAGCTGGGCGTGGTGGCACATGCCTGTGTTCCCGGCTACTTGGGAGGCTGATGCAGGAGGATTGCTTGAGCCCAGGAGTTGAAGGCTGCAGTGAGCTATGAGCGTACCACTGCACTCCAGCCTGGGTGACATAGTGAAATCCCATCTCTAAAAAAAGGAAGAAGAAAGATCTCAAGTCAGTAATCTGTTTTCACCTAAAGAAATTTAAAAAGGCCAGGTGTGATGGCTCACACTGGTAATCCCAGAACTTAGAGAGGTGGAGGCAGGTAGATCATTTGAGGCCAGAAGTTTAAGACCAGCCTAGGCAACATGGCGAAAACTCATCTCTGCTAGAAATACAAAAATTATCCAGGTGTGGTGGCACATGCCTGCTATCCCAGCTACTTGCAGGGCTGAGGCACGAGAATCACTTGAACCTGGGCAGGTGGAGGTTGCAGTGAGGTGAGATCATGCCAGTGCACTCTAGCCTGGGTGACAGAGTGAAACTTTGTTTAAAAAAAAAAAGGAAACTAAAAAAAAGAGCAAATGAAACCTCAAAGCTAGCAGGAAAAAAAAAAAAAGATAACAGAAATCAAAGAAATTGAAAACAGAAAAAAAAAAGCCAAAATTTAGTTCTTTGAAAAGATCAGTAAAATTCATAGATATCTGGCCAGACAGATCATGAAAAGCAAAAAAAGGCACAAATGACCATCAGAAATGAAGCAGAAGATATTGCTACAGACTCTACAGACACTGAAATGACAATAACAGAATACTCTAAACAACTGCATGTTTATAAATATGACATAAATAGGACACTTTAGATGAGATGGAAGAATTTCTTGAAAAACACAAACTATGAAACTCACTCAGGAAGAAATAAATAACCTGAATATTCTTTATCTATGAAAGAAATTGAATTAGTAGGCCAGGAGTAGTGGCTCACGCCTGTAATCGCAGCACTTTGGGAGGCTGAGGTGGGTGGATCACCTGAGATCAGGAGTTTGAGACCCGCCTGGCCAAGATGGTGGAACCCATCTCTACTAAACATACAAAAACTAGCCAGGCATGGTGGCAGGCACCTGTAATCCCAGCGACTCGGGAGTCTCAGACTGGAGAAACACTGGAACCCAGGAGGTGGAGGCTGCGGTGAGCCAAGAATGCACCAGTACACTCCAGCCTGGGCTACAAGAGAAAAACTCTGTCAAAAAGAAAGAAAGAAAGAAGAAAGAAAGAAGAAAGAAAGAAGAAAGAAAGAAAGAAAGAAAGAAGAAAGAAAGAAAGAAAGAAAAAGAAATTGAATTTGAAGTTACAAACCTTCTCACAAAGAAAATTCCAGGCCCAAATTGTTCCACAGTGGAATTCTTCCAGACATTTGTGGAAGAAATTATACAATTCTACATAACTTCTCCCAGTAAATAAAAGGACATAGAATGCTTCCTAACTCACTTTATGAAGCCAGCATTACATGATACCGAAACAAAGACAGTAAAAGAAACTATAGAGTTTCCCTCATGAACATGAATGCTAAAAACTGAATCTAATAATATATAAAAGTGTAATACATCAAAACCAAATAAGGCTTATCCTGAGACTGCAAGGTTGGTCTAACATTCAATGTATCAATGTAATTCACTACAACAACTTACAAAAGAGGAAAAACCATTTGATTATTTCAATAATTGTAGGAAAAGAATTGATAAATTTAACACTTATTAATGCTAAATTTCTCAACACTCTAGGAATAAAGGATAGCTTAACTTCTTTTTTTTTTTTTTTTTGAGATGTAGTTTTGCTCTTATTGCCCAGGCTGGAGTGCAATGGCACAATCTTGGCTCACTGCAACATTCGGCTCCTGAGTTCAAGCTATTCTCCTGTCTCAGCCTCTCGAGTAGCTGGGGTTACAGGCATGCACCCAGCTAATTTTGTATTTTTAGTAGAGATGGGTTTTCTCCATGTTGATCAGGCTGGTCTTGAGCTCCCACCCTCAGGTAATCTGCCCACCTTGGCCTTCCAAAGTGCTGGGATTACTGGTGTGAGCTGCCGTGCCCAGCCAAGAACTTCTTTTATATGATTAAGGCATTTATAAACATGTGTAAGCAACATCATACTGAATGATGAAAAATTGAATGTCTTCTCCAAAGATTAGGAATAGAGTAAGGATGTTGGCTCTACCACTTTTGCTCAACATTTTTATTAGAAGTCCTACTCAACACAGCAAGGCAAGGACAAGAAATAAAAGGCATTCAGATAGGAAAATAAAACTTTTCAGATGACATTATTGCCTAACTAGAAAAGCTCAAATAACCTACAAAAAAAGCTCTAGAACTTAAAAATGCGTTTATCAGAGTCTTAGGATATTAGATCAATATACAAAAAGCAACTGTACTCTCACATAATAGCAATAAACAATAGGAAATAAAAATCAAAATTAGTACCATTTACAATACCAAAAAAAAGAAAGAAAAAATATACTTGGATATAAAGTTATCAGGATCTGTGTGTGGAAAACTACAAAACAGTGATGAGATAAATATTATTTTCATGATTGGAAAATTCAATATAGTTAAGATGTCAGTTCTCTCTGGTTCGATGTATAGATTTGATGCTGTTCCAACAAAGATCCTAGCAGGGGTTTTGTATGTATTGACAAACTGATTTTAAAGTTTATATGGATGGCTGGGCATGGTGGCTCACACCTGTAATCCTAGCACTTTGATATGCCAAAGTGGGCAGATCACTTGAGGCCAGGAGTTTGAGACCAGCCTAGCCAACATGCTGAAATTTTGTCTCTTCTAAAAATACAAAAAATTAGCCAGGCATGGTTGTGCTTGCCTGTAATCCTAGCTACTCAGGAGGCTGAGACACGAGAATCTCTTGAACCCGGGAGGTGGAGGTAGTGAGCAGACATCACTCCACCGCACTCTAGCCCAGGTGACAGAGCAAGACTCTGTCAAAAATAAAAGAAAGGAAAGAAAGAAAGGAAGAAGGAAGGAGGAAGGAAGAAAATTGTAGCAGTTACTTCTTAACCAAAGGAATACATGCTGTATTAGTTTGTTTTCACACTGCTATAAAGATACTACCCAAAACTGGGTAATTTGTATAGAAAAGAGGCTTAATTGACTCATGGTTCCACATGGCTGAGGAGGCCTCAGGAAACTTACAATCATGGTGGAAGGTGAAGGGGAAGTAAGTCATGCCTTACATGGTGGCAGGAGAGAGGACAAACAAGAACTGCCAAACAGTTTTAAAACCATCAGTTCTCGTGAGAATTCCCTCACTATCATGAGACCAGCACAAAGGAAACCGCCCCCATGATCCAATCACCCCTCATCAGGTCCCTCTGTTGACATGTGGGATTATAATTTGAGATGAGATTTGGATGGGGACACAGAGCCAAACCATATCAGATGGCAAGTAAGTGCCGGTGAAAATTCTCAATATCACTGGGCAGTAGCTGGAAAAGGCAAATTACAATCACAGTTGGATATACTACACATGTATTAGAGTTACAAAAATAAAAAACAGACAAGTGACAATACCAAGTCTTGATGAAGTTGCAGAACAACTGGAATTCTCATATTGCTATGGGAATGCAAAATGATACAGCTATTCTGAACAAGTTTGACAGTTTCTTATAAAATTAAACATATATTTACCATATGATTCAGCCATACCACTCCTGGCTGTTTATCCCAGAGAATTAAAAGCTATGTTCACACAAAAAGTTGTACAAGAATGTTTATAGCAGCTTTATTTGTATTTGCCCCAAAGTGAAACTACCCAAATATTCTTTTGTTGTTGTTGTTGAGATGGATTTTCACTCTTGTTGCCCAGGCTGGAGTGCAACTGGCTCTATCTCGGCTCACTGCAACCTCCGCCTCCTGGGTTCAAGTGATTCTTCTGCCTCAGCCTCCCAAGTAGCTGGGATTACAGGCATGTGCCACCATGCCTGGCTACTGGCTAATTTTGTATTTTTAGTAGAGACAGCGTTTCTCCATGTTGGTCAGGCTGATCTCAAACTCCCAACCTCAGGTGCTCCTCCCACCTTGGCCTCCCAAAGGGCTGAGATTACAGGCATGAGCCACTGCACCTGGCCCAAATATTCTTTAATGAGCAAATGAATAACCAAACTTTGATATCTTTCCTTATGCAGTAGAATACTACTCAGCAATAGAAAGGACAAACTTTGATAAATGCAACAACATGAGTGCATCTCAAAGCCATTATGCTAAGCCAAAAAAGCCAAGTTCCAAAGTTTGAATATCGGGTGATTCCATTTATACATCATTCTATATAAGCTGAAAATGTAGAGATGGAGAACAGACCAGTAGTTTTCCGTGGTCAGTTGTATGTGTGTGTGTGGATGTGAAGGGGTGTTTGACTAAAAACAGTCTGAGGAAGTTTGGTGAAGTAATGGAACTTTTTTGTATCTTCATTATGGTTTTGGTTATATGTCTTGTCAACCTGAAATAATCAAAAGGATCAGAATCCAGTTTTTAAAAAGTTTGTTCAAGAGAAAAGCTAGGAATGGTCATCTATGACGTGGACGTCAGAGAAGTGTGGGTCAGTGCTCCAAAATTAAAACTTAACATCTTGCGTATATAGGCTGAAAACAAAGAAATTTAGTAGGACTACAATTTTTTTTTATATAAGGCTGATTTATGAGTGACAATAATTTAATTACAGTTTTTTAATACAGCTTATTTTTTTCTTTCCTATTGAAAAGCACATATTTAGCATTCCATTCTAAACAATGTGACAGTCATGAAGTCTTTATGTGTGAGAAAAAAGAATAAAGTTAATCTATAATGAAGATCAACAGTGAAGAGAAATGAGGTCTCCCCTGGTGCACTTAAGTCATTCACAACATCTTACAAAACAATGCATGTAAGGAAAAAGGCTCATCTATAATCAGAGAAACAAAAGTTACAGCTGCCTAAGTTACAGCTGTCTGTTTACATGACTCAGGTCCCATAATTACATTCCCTTAAGACTCAAAATATTTTAAAGTTCTAACAGCTTTGAATTTTGAATTACTTATTTTCAAAGTCTTTATGCATTTGTCAAAACTCTTAGAACTATATATCAAAAAAGTAAGTTTTATTGTATGTAGATTAAAAATAGAATTTTAAGTAATAATAAAAAGATGGCTTTAGGCTAAAAATCACACAAATGCAGCAAACTGGGAGAAGAGGATCTAACCCCTTGGCCCTTGCCCTAGTGGAAACTACAATTCTTTTAGAAAAGTATGTAGATACCTAATCAAGTGCACGCTGTTGGCAAGACTATATAGTAGGGGAACATGAAAGGGTCTGGGGCTGGAGAAAGTGATGAATAATTAGAGAGGACGGTTAAGGAAGACCTAAATGTGTGAAAGGGATACAAGTGGCCTGCTTGAATTCTTGAGTTCTTCCTGAATTGCCCAAATCAGGTTTGCTTGTGTTGCTGATAGGTGGGTAGTTCTCTTGGTCAAGAATAGACTAAATGGAATAAAAGTTTCTCTGAAATCCTAATATTGCATAACTATATCCTTGTCCCCTCTTCCTTCTGCATGAGTAAGGGTGGCTGATACCTGCTGTGTGCTCCATCCCTCTGCTTCCATGCCTGCGTTCCCCACTGCCAGAATCCTTTTAAATCTAGCGCTGCAGGCAGCCAACAGCAACCACTCAGTGTATTAGTTTTCCAGGGCTGCCATAACAAAATACCATAGACTGGGAGTCTTAAATAACAGAAATTTATTTTTCCTAGCTCTGGAGGGTGGAAGTCCAAGAGCAAGATGCTGGCAGTTTGGATTTCTCCTAAGCCCTCTCTTTGGCTTTAGATGGCCACCTTCTGACTGTCTTCACATGGCCATTTCTCTGGGCTCACATATCCTGGTGTCTCTCTTCCTTTTCTTATAAGGGACACCAGTTAGATTGGATTAGGGCCCATTGTAATTTCCTCTTTTACTTAAATCATTTTTTAAAAAGATCTCTTTTTAAATACAGTCACATTCTCAGGTACTAGGGTTAGGGCTTTATCATATGATTTTTGGAGCGACACAATTGAGTCCATAGCACTCAGATATAATCCATTTGCTATCTTTGCCATAAGTGAATATACCCTACTTAAAAAGAAATAGGCTGAAAATGTTTGCCAATCTCCTGACTATAAAGTTCATTGCTTTGAGCACAAGAATTCATTGCATAATCTCATCTTCAGGTGGCCTCCTGAGCTTTTAGGGCAGTACAGTGGGAGGTATCCAGTGTGAGCAACACTCCCCTAAAGCATACAGCAGGGTAGTCTGGAAATGGGTTCTCACCAGAATTTGTGTCCAGGTATTTCTGCCACGTGAGACAACCAAGGCCAACAGCCAAGTGGGGACTGCCTCTAAACACTGAGTCATCGTCACTGCACTTGGGAGTGTTCCTCTCCCTCCTTAGCCTGGAGGAAAGCCAGGACTGTAAAACCTAAAGAATTTGAGCCACAGTGATTCTATCTTACTGGAAAATATTGCAGTCACTTTTGCACACACATGTACATAGGTTAGAAAGGTATTTCACAACAATCTTCATCTAACATTGTCACTGCAGAGCAACAATAATTCCTTGTCACTTAAGAAACCAATACCCACTGGTCAAAAGCTAGGAACACTCCCATTATTTTTATATGTAAGAGCCAAGGAAATTTCACTGAGAAAAGTGAGGAAGGGACATATAGGGGTTACAGATGGGTATTCAGCAAAGACGCTTTTACATATGTTTCTCAGGATTGGTGCATTCTCTGGGACTGAGCAAAAGATAGGCTCAAAATAGTACACCTGAGCAGGAGCAGTGACTATGTTCTAGCTGCTTACTTTTACTTTTTTCTAGGTAATACGTACTATTCTTTTTTTTCTTTTTTGGGAGTGGGGGTATGGCAGGATCTCGATATGTTGGCCAGGCTGGTTTCAAACTCCTGAGCTCAAGTGACACTTCCACCTCAGCCTCCCAAGTAGCCGGGCTTAGAACCACATACCACCATGCCCAGCTTATTCTTTAATTTGAGATGCACATTTTACCATATCTGCAGTTGGACTTCAGTCTCACAATAAATATAAAATGTAATGTGTTCTTTCTGTTTCTTCTCTTCACCCTCTTTTCCCTTCTTTTCTCTCCTCCTGGAAAAGCCTTGTTAAAGAGCAGGTGCGTTTTATAGTTGGTGTCTTGGAATTGAGGTAATACACTTCCAATCTGTTTGAAGTCCAGGTTGAATAGTCTTTAATAATGTCTCAGTTTGGTTTTCCCCATTTGGTTGCAGAGTAGACATTAATAATTTCCCCTCCAAAATTGGAAGGCACCTCAATGGGTCTGTGGACTGACGTCCTCTTATATCTCAGATCTTAGTTGGACTCCTACAAAAGCTGTGTCCTGATAAAGCTTTGGGAACACTAAGCCTGACAAAGGCCATGTGATGCACTGGCAAATGCCAAGTTCCAGAAATAATGAACACAATGTCTTTGATGGCAAGGCTATGTAACCTCTCTTTCCTCCCAGTCTATACAAATTTAGGCTTCATTTCAGAGAAAACCTCTGTTTTGCAAGGTAAGGTACTGTTTTGTGTGTGTGTGTGTGTGTCTCTGTGTGTGTGTGTGTGTGTAATCTCCAACAGAAAAAGCAAAAGCCACCATCTTATGGTAAGTTAGAATAAAAGAACCATTAGCTCTTAAATCACTGGAATACATTAAAGACTAATTACATCAAGAATAGTCTAGAAGTTAGTCTTCTGGAACAATCTGCTTCATAGAGTAGCATGAGAGCTCATTTGCATATATGCTAATAGACACATTTAAAAGAGAATGCGTGTGTATATATAGCATATATGACATATATAGAATTTTCAAGAGAGTAAACATCATGCTAATTCTTGTGACAAAAGACAATTTCAGTGTTTTTGCAACATTTGACAATCGCTGCATCTTTGTAATACCATCTAAATTAGCATTTTTAAAAATTCCATATATTACTTAACAGAAAAGGCCTAAGTGGTATCAAAAGAGATTGGAGGCAAATTAAGTTTCCTTTTGTCCAACTTTGTGTCACTTCCTGCCTCCATAAATAGAGAAAGCAAAATATCTGTGCTTCTTATTCATGTACATCTGCCAAACCAATTAACACCTCCTGAATGTTATCTTAATTGCATTTATTAACATAACATTAACATAGCAGGGAGATAACATTCAGGAGGTATTAATTGGTTTGGCAGGCTCTCTTGAATGGAGAGCATTGAGAAAGGCCCTTCTCAGTATCTTACTTTTCCTTTTTCTTTTAATTTTTGTGGTGAAGAGGAAATGAGATTATGTTGAAAGAGGGAAAATATATCTTAACCAAAATGGCAGCGACATTCCTTGATTCTGCCTCTTTGTGAGTTGCTCTCTCTGCAACAGTGTCTCTGTGCAGTTCTGGCTAAGATGGCTTAAGGTATGCTTCTTGCGGATGCGCCAAACTACAGTGGTAAAGTTTTACAGCATCTCAACTGCCTTACAAATAATCCAAATAGGTTCCACTGATGAGAATTTAATAGGACTCCAGCCCTTATAGAATCATAGAACTCTAGACTGTTATAACTAGATTCATCTATTCATTAACTCATTCATTAAGCATTATTGAGCACCTAGTGTAGTCCAGGGACTGTGAACTGCTGGGGGAAAGAGATAAACAGGGTTCAACACCTGGCCCAAGAAGTCCAGCTGGCACAGGAATCGGACATGAGGAAAATAATTGCATGTGATTGGCCTCAGTAGATGCCTGCTACATGTTGATTGAGTGGGTGAATTAATGAAATGTGATTATTTTGTTTCTATCTGATGGTGGTATAGAGGGTGGGGAGTGTGGGTTGTAGGGATATGTGTATAAAAACACAGAACTGAAGACAAAGAGACGATTGTGAAAACGTTTGAAACCGTCAGGGGCTGAACTAAGGCAGAAACCCTAGGGATGGAGAAGAGGTGGTATATAAAGAAGTCCCCACGGTAAAAACAGCTAACATTTGTTGAGGATTTTCTTTGGGCCGGGTAGCGATCTTAGCATTTTATATGAATTTAATTTTCTCAACCACCATGTAAGGCGGACCTGTTATTATACCCGTTTTAAAGATGAGGCAATTGAATATGATAGTCTGAATACTGCGGCCCCCATCTCCCAGCCTGCCACCCCTAATACCAAAACCTGTGAAAAGACTGTATTATATAGCAGAGGGGACTTGGGAGATGTGATTGAGTTAGGATTCTGAGATGGGGAGATTATCCTGGATTATCCCTGTGTGCCTGATGTAATCATAGGGCCTCTATATGAGCGGAGCAAGAGGATCATCATGAGTGCGAGACAATATAAGGACAAAAGCAGAAGTCAGAGAGGAGAGAAGACGCCACACAGCTGGCTTTGAAGATGAAGGGGCCACGAGCCCAGGAATGTGGGTGACTTCTAGAGGGGCTTTCCCTGGGCACTTTGTGTAATGAGACTCCTCCCAGTTACTCACCCTGTTCACTTTCTTTTTGTCTTTCTCTTTTTTTGAGATAGAGTTTCCCTCACTTGCCCATGCTGGGATGCAGTGATATGATAACTCACTGCAACCTTTGCCACCCAGGCTCAATGGTTCTCGTGCCTCAGCCTCCCAGTTCGCTGGGATTACAAGCTCATGCCACCACGCTCGGCCAATTTTTATGTATTTTAGTAGAGACAAGTTTTCACCATGTTGGCCAGGCTGATCTCAAACTCCTGACCTCAAGTGACCTGCCTGCCTTGGCCTCCCAAAGTTCTGGGAGTGCAGGCATAAGCCCTGCTCCCAACCTCACTTTCTTTAGAGTGGCTATCTTTGTTTAATTGTATGACTATCTTTCTTTTTTAAAAACCAGTTTCCCTTGTTAGAGTATCATTTCAATGAAGGCGATTTCTGTGTTGTCTGCCATTAGCCAGTGCCTAACACTGTGTCTGACATAAAAAATGCACTCAATAAATGTTTGCTAGGCTGGGTGTGGTGGTTCACGCCTGTAATCCTAGCACTTTGGGAGGCTGAGGCAGGTGGATAGCCTGAGTTCAGGAGTTCGAGACCAACCTGGGCAACACGGTGAAACCCCGTCTCTACTAAAATTAAAAAAAAAAAAATTAGCCAGTCCTGGCAGTGTTTGCCTGTAGTCCCAGCTACTCGAGCCGGAGGCAGAATATCTAGAACCCAGGAGGCACAGGTTGCAGTGAGCCGAGATGGCGCCACTGCATTACAGCCTGGGTGACAGACTGAGACTCCATCTCTAAAAAAAAAAAAAATTTTTCTGAAAGAATATAGGAAGGGAATTCTCAAACTTGCTCAGAGCTCAGGGTGGCATATTTCCTGGCTGTCAGGGTGTCCTCTGAGGATCTTGAGATATTGAAATACAGACTTACTATCATTTTGTGGCATGAATTTGTGGCATGGGGGTGCACTGCTCAGATGCCCCTTCATTGAAGAAAGTATTGACTCAGGTGCTGGAAGCGTGGTCGACAGACAGTCTTTAGTTATCAGGGATTATCTCAACTGCAGAAAACTGCCTTACCCAAGTATACCTTTCTCAGGATGGCCCACACCCAGTGGGTGATTGAGATGGGTATAGATGCCTGGCCATTTCAGTCTAGCATATGACAACCCTGACAGGCTGTTTTTAGCTCCAGAGCTCCTTGTGAAGTTTTCCAAGACTGTCATTGACCGGCATTGCCTTTGACCTTTGCCTCACCCTGTGTTGCCGCCACTGCCTTTCCACAGGTATTGATCCTGAGGACTCTTCCTTAATAAATATCCTGCACATTAAACTGTCTTGGAGTCTGCTTCCTACAGACCCCAATCTTGAACAATCACTAAGCATAGAATTTTATCTGGAGCTAGATAATTATAAACAAGCAGAAACAGAATGTAAAACTTAAGAAAATTGTATGGAAGAGTTTAAGATTGAGGAAATCCTACCCATTAATTATTATCATTTTACTGATTTAGAAAAAGATGGCTATTATTAAAGACTTGGCCAGGCGAAGTGGCTCATGCCTGTAATCACAGTACTTTGGGAGACCAAAGCAGGCTGATCACCTGAGGTCAGAAGTTCAAGACCAGTCTGGTCAATGTGGAGAAACCCTGTCTCTACTAAAAATACAAAATGAGCTGGGCGTGGTGGCGTGCACCTGTAATCCCAGCTACTCGGGAGGCTGAGGCAGGAGAATTGCTTGAACTCGGGAGGTGGAGGTTGTGGTGAGCTGACATTGTGCCATTGCACTCCAGCCTGGGCAACAAGAGCAAAACTCTGTCTCAAAAACAAACAAACAACAAAAAACCAAAAAGACTTATCAGCAGAAACCTTTACAACACTGATGTCCCCCCAGAAACATGCTTGACAGCTGGCGATTTTGATTTTTAGGAGCCTTTTCAGAACCAGAATTTAACATGTCATCTTTCTCTCTCATCTGCTCTCCTTGTTGGGTTTTCTGTGCGTATGAATGACACCAACATCATTCCAGATGATCAGGCTCAACCCTGGGAGTTGTCCTTCAGACCTCCCTCTCCTGTCTTCCCTAATAAATCACCAAGTCACAACACACTGTCTTCTAAGTATCTCTTGAGCTGGTCTCTCTGATCCATGACCATTATCATTCTTGATTCAAGTCACCCATTACTCCTCTCTTGGCTTAATGAACAACTCTTGTCCTCTTATTTTGTCTCCTTCCAATTTGTTTTTTTCTGTCCTAGGATGATCATTGCCCAGCGTAAAACTCTTTGAGTAGCTCCTCATCACACTAAGCATGAAGTATAACCCCTTAACAAGACATCCAAAGCCTTCTCTAATTAGTTTTTCCCTATTTCTCGATACGCCTCTGATAGGTCCTTGTTAACTTGCCCCTTCTGCACTGCCTCCTTTGTTTTGGTTCTGATACAAGTCTCTAAAATATTTATGCTTGTGCAGGGGCCCATTATGGCCTGGATTCTCTTTGGGGGTCCAGCCTTTAATGTTGCCATCACCCTTCTTCCTAGTCTTAGCCATATTGAATAACACGCAGTTCCTCGATATGCCTTGTCTTCGTTTGCCTCTGGGCCTTTGGGCCTTTGCACATGTTGCTACCTCTGTCTGTACCATTTTCCCCTCCTCTACCCACCCACCTGCTTAGCCTTCTTCACCATGTTGATTTCTAACTACTGCCACGCTCCTTTGAGTCCATGAAGATAGATTCCGTGCCCCTGCTCCTATGTGCTCTTATAACACTGTGTGCTTGGTCCATTTGATACACAGTACAGTTGTACTATGTGTGATTGCCTCTAATCCTGACTCTCTGAGATACTA
The DNA here is from genome assembly GCA_963574635.1 of Cheracebus regulus. Lineage (NCBI taxonomy): Eukaryota > Metazoa > Chordata > Mammalia > Primates > Pitheciidae > Cheracebus > Cheracebus regulus. The sequence goes on along the minus strand of CAUYQU010016557.1, from coordinate 93,481 downwards.
GATGAAACTCCTTATTTTTTATTATTATTATTTTTTTGAGGCAGAGTCTCGCTCTGTTGCCCAGGCTGGAGGACAATGGTGCAACCTTGGCTCACTGCAACCTGCGCTTCCTGGATTCAAGTGATTCTCCTGCTTCGGCTTCCTAAATAGCTGGGATTACAGGTGCCTGCCAACACACCTAGCTAATTTTTGCATTTTTAGTAGACATGGGGTTTCACCATGCTGGCCAGGCTTGTCTTGAACTCCTGATCACAAGCGATCTGCCTGCCTTGGCCTCCCAAAGTGCTGGGATTACAGATGTGAGCCACCACGCCCAGCAAAACTCCTTACTCATCGTGGTGCCCCAGCATTAACACAGTGCCTGGCACAGAGAAGGTACTTGGGAAACATTTGTTGATGAATGAATAAATGAATGAGTAACGAGTCTCATGAAAACCCTGATACATAGGCAGAGTAGACATTTTGTGGCCGCATTTTAGAAATATGGGGAATAGAGGTTGACTTAGTCAGGGATAAACCACATTTAGGTCTTTTGATTGCAAATCTAGTGCTATCTATTATAAAATGTCTCCATTTTTCATTCATTCCACATTATAGTATTCCACAGATACTTGAAAGCCTGCTCTGTGTCGGGCTCTATCATAGGTGCTGCATGGTCTCTCTTATGGTGCTTACATTCTTGAAGGAAAGAATGACAATAAACAAAGACTGACAAGTAACAAAATAATTTTGGGTAGAAGTAAGTTCTATAAAAGAAGTATGATATGGTGATGTGACAGAATGGACAAATATGGGTGAAGGTGGTTCTTTAGAAATGGGGTAAGGGAAGGTCCATTGGAGGAAGTGGCAGTTGAACTGTGATCTGAATGAAGAGAAGGAACCACGCATGAGGCAAGCCAAGGAGGAACCTTCCTAGCAAAGGGAAGAGCATGTACAAAACTCTGAAATAGGAGAGAACTCAGTGTGTTCAAAGATCAGAAAGAAGGGCAGAATGGTGAGATCACAGTAAGCTAACAGATCTGTTCCCCATTACTTGGAGAAAGTGATGGAAAATGTGGTCAGAGATAGCACTGGTCCAAGATCATCTTCCTGGCTGGCAGATCCTAGCCGGGAATTTAGATGTTTTTCAAAATGAGATGAGAAGCCAATGAAAAATTTAAAGAAGGGACTGGCAATTACTCAATCCAGAATATGATAGACTCAGAGTCCAAATGATATAGGAGAACCTGATGATTAGAGTTTCAGGAAATAAATTCCTATGTAGTTGGGAAAATGGAGTCTAGTGTGATAAAAGCTCTGGAAGCAATGTGGATCTGGTTACCATTTTCCCTTGAGAATTATAGATATTTTAAAAAGCCACGATTATGGTTTTGACCAATACCTTCATGTGAATAAATTCCAAGTCTTAATTTCCAGCCTATTTCCAATTGCCTGCTGGACAGATCTTCCACAATATCCTGCAATTCATACCTAAAGGTAAATCTATTTGCTTGCCCACCTACACTAAGATTCAGCGGTATGCACCACCTTTTTTAGTGATTTACGGAAGTTACAGGCATCCTAAATGACAATCCAGTTACAGATGATCACCAAGTCTTTCCCTTCTACCACCTAAATATTTCTTAGATTTGTCTTCATTGTCTCTGTCTCTTTTCAGGTTATCATCAGCTATTACCAGGACTTCTGTAGCAATCTCCTACCTTATCAGCAGCTTTCTTTACTCCAACCCCTGTTTCAACTACTACCAGAACTATATCTTTTTTTTTTAATCAAAAGTGCTAGCTTTTTAATGTTTTATCTCCACTATTAAAGTAATAACTTCATTATTGTTAAGTAGCTAAAATTCTGTCACTCAATAAAAACCCAATGTGCATTCTCCTAGAACTTTCTTCTATGACTATCCAGATATACACAACCTTGTTATATTTTTATTTTATTAAAAATTGGGTTGTAATATAATTCTGTTTGGTAATCTGCATTTTTATTTAATAGAGCATGGGTATTTTTCTAAATGACTAAACATGCTACATCATTTTTGGTGGTTTTAAATTATTTCATTATATGAGTGTACTATAAGTTATGGAAATGATTTTCTTTTGATATCTATCAAAAGAAACATGGTTTGGCTGTGTCCCCACCCAAATCTCATCTTGAATTGTAGCTCTCATAATCCCAGATGTCATGGGAGGGACCTCGTGGAAGATAATTGAATCATGGGGGTGGTTCCCCCATACTGTTCTGGTGGTAGTGAATAATTCTCATGAGATCTGATGGTTTTATAAGGGGTTTCTTCTTTCTCTTGTCTCTCAGTCTCTCTTGCCTGTCACCATGTGAGATGTGCATTTCACCTTATGCCATGATTGTGAGGCCTCCCCAGGAACATGGAACTGTGAGTCTATTAGACCTCTTTTTTTTTTTTTTTTTTTTTTAATAAATTATCCAGTCTTGGGTATGTCTTTATCAGCAACATGAAAATGGACTAATACAATAGCTATTCAGGTTATTTTGCTTTTATGAATGATGTGTTAAATGTCTTTCTAGATTTACCTATGTATATCTCCTTCTTTCTGCTTCTTAGGAAAAATTTACTTAAAATGGATTTTTTTTGCCATATAAATAGAACTTTAATAAGAAAATATTTCATATGTGTTTACTAATCTCTCTATGTAAAGTGGAATTCTTGATCACATTCAATTTCTTTTAATATTTTTGTAGTTTTGTGATTTATAATTAAGTTTTAAATTTTTTACTTGGAAATCCTTTGGCATGAGGTGTGAATTCATGGTCTGAACTTCACTTTTCCTAACATGTTTGAACAGCTTTCTCAATATCGTTTGCAGTTAAATACAATCTTTCTCTGATGATTTGAGGTGCCGACTCTGTCATACACTAAATTCTTACATATACCTTGGGTCTGGGTTTTCTATTCTAGTCTATCAGCTTAGCTACAAATTTAAGCAAAAATGCCATGTTGTTTTCAATGTAGCAGAGTGCTAACAGGTTTCAGTTTTTGGTAGGCCAAGTCCTCCTATTTTGCTCCTCCCTTTTAATTTATCTATTTATTTGTTTACCTTCTGGCAGAGGCTTTCCAGTGTTTCTTTCCCCACATTTTATTTTCAAACATCATTTAATATCATTTTATAAAGTTTTTTTTTTAAAAGAAAACAAACATGCTGAGATTATTATGTTGATTGTAATAAATTTGTACATTATTTTGGATGGGTTCAGCATCTTCAAAACTATCTTTCTTTTTTTTTTTTTGAGATGGAGTTTCGCTCTTGCTGCCCAGGCTGGAGTGGAATGGTGCGATCTCAGCTCACTGCAACCTCTGGCCCCTGGGTTCAAGCAATTCTCCTGCCTCAGCCTCCCGAGTAGCTGGGATTACAAGCACCCACCACCACATCCAGCTAATTTTTTGTAATTTTTAGTAGAGACGGGGTTTTACCATGTTGGCCAGGTTGGTCTTGAACTCCCGACCTCAGGTTATTCATCTGCTTCAGCCTCTCAAAGTGCTGGGATTACAGGTGTGAGCCACCATACATGCCCAGAACTATCTTTCTGAAATAAACCAGGTTTATTTATTTTCTGCTTAAAAACCTGTTCAGCTCATACTAAAGGAAAAATGTTTCTTGGCATGGCATTTAACACCGTACATATTTTGACCTCTGCATACCTTTTTTTGCCCTTCAAAGATTTGGAAAATAAAGTGAATTCCTGAGATTACAATACCTCATATTATATGGAGTCATCATTAGAATTTCAAATTTGAGGAAGGGGGTTGGGCAGTTGAGAATGCACTGGTAGATTGAAAATGTGATTTGGAAATCGTACTTACCTCATTTGCAGCTGGAGCTGGAGCCAGGGGCCTCTAGGCTTGATTGCATTTTGGCCTATAAATACACCCAGTGGAAGAACATCAGTGCTAACCTACAAGCATTCCAAGAATATGTGCATCATCAAGGCTATCTTTTAAGTCTTGGGAAAACTGTGACTTTCTAAAAGTCTGGCTCCTGCTTCTTGACGTTGAAGAAGAAAATTCCATTAACTGCAAAATAAACAGTTTGCTGCTTTGTGTTTAGTTTGCAGCATAATCTCCAAACCCTGGCCCCAGTAAAAGTTTCTGTTGGCTCTTTTATTCCTCCTCACCCTTCCTTATTCTCCGTGTGTTTCCCTCTTCTCCGCCATGTACAAATCTGGTGGTGGAGATCTGGGTCAGTGATAGTGAATGGTTAAGAAGGAAATGACAGAGAACAGGGAGAAATGTCAAGGAAACTAACTTGGCAATGTTAAAACGTGCTGAGAAAATTAATTTTCTTTAATTAAAAATATTTAATTAAAATTAAAAAAATATTTTAAATTAATTTATTCTTCAACTGTTCTTTGAGACATTGTTAACATGTAAGAATTCAAACATAAAAACACTCTTGTAGGATGTAGACTGATTTTTTTCAGGCATCTAGCTAGGATCTTGATTTTCACAGGGTACTGTTTATATATACCATGTTAGCTGAAAAAAATCTCATAAACAGTCACAGTATTTAAGAATTGGATTTTGTGGTTATGTTGCTAACACTCAGATGTAAAAACAATACCCTCATTGATTCTAACATTGGGAGAAGAGTAAGTGGCCTGGGTCTTCAAACTCCAAAGTTTTCATTTTGGTCAATGGCTTCAGGTTTTCTTCCAAACAGTCGCATTGGAGGGATGCTAAAATGGGCACAGTAGATCAGTTTGTGGGCTTTTTGACCATTATTTCTTCTTCTTTTTATTTTATTTTTTATTTTTTTTTTAAGGCTGGTCAAGTGAAGCAGTGGGATGACCATTATTTCTTTACCTCTTCTTTACTAAAATTGATATTGGGCAATAAAGTATTGAAAAAATGAACGGAACAAAAATAGGAATTGAAGACAGGCACAATTTATAGATGAGATTATCACCACTGAATGATTTTTTTTTTTTTTTGAGATGGAGTTTCACTCTTGTTGCCCAGGCTGGAGTGCAGTGGCATGACCTTGGCCCACTACAACCTCTGCCTCCCAGGTTCAAGCAATTCTCATGCCTCAGCCTCCCGAGTAGCCGGGATTATAGGTGTATGCTACCACATCCAGCTAATTTTTGTATTTTTAGTAGAGATGGGGTTTCACCATCTTAGCCAGGCTGGTCTAGAACACCTGGCCTCATGTGATCCGTCCGCCTCGGCCTCTCAAAGTGCTGGGATTACAGGGCGTGAGCCACCTCGCCCAGCCACCACCGAATGATTAAAATGCTTGGCATCATAGTCCACATAAGTTGAAACTGAGTTACCATAAGGCAAAATTATAAAATTACACCAAAAGTTTCTAGACCCTTATTTCCAATGTATATTGTTTTCAGGATGTCCTGTGTGTGTTTGTGCGAAGATAATATCCCTACTTTATGATTATTTCTATAATGAAGTTGCAAAATGACAGATTTTTGAGAAACATTTTTTTAAAAATCCAGAATAACTATTTCAAACTAGTAAAAACATGGTTATAATGTAATAATAATTAAACATAAAATTAAGAAGAGAAATACAGAAGACATATACAATACAGTTTTCATCCTTAAGATATGTCACAGACCAGGCATGGTGGCTCATGCCTGTAATCTCAGCACTTTGGGAGGCCAAGGTGGGTGGATCACCTGAGGCCAGGAGTTCAAGAACAGCGTGGCCAACATGGCAAAACCCTGTCTCTACTAAAAAATACAAAACTGAGCCTGGCCTGGTGGCAGGTGCCTGTAATCCCAGCTACTCAGGAGGCCGAGGTGGGAGAATTGCTTGAACATGGAAGGTGGAGGTTGCAGTGAGCCAAGATCGTACCACCACACTCCAGCCTGGGTGACCGAGCAAGACTCTGTCTCTACAAAAAAAAAGAGAAAGAAATGTTACAAATGCACCATCAGCCTGGTTTCTCCTTTTGAGTGCAAAACCTTAGTCATATAAGCAGGATTTAAAAAAAAAAATCGACCAAGCTATTTGCATCTCCCAAGATCTGATCATGAATTATAAAGCTGGGGATTCAAGGACACTAATTGCCCATGCAACCCTGCGGGAGTTGAACTAGGCTCGGTTGGAGGTCACAGCAGGGCAGCAGAGGACAGAGGTAATGAGATGTCTGGGCAGCAGAGCACTGGCTCATTGGCTGCTCATCTGAGGAATCCTTGGTGTATGGATGAGGACCAGACTCTGAAAAATAATGAGGCAGATATGACTCATTGGTTCAACTTGAAGCAGAAGAATGGTGAAAGACCAAAAAATAACTCAAAATGGTGGGAGACATTGAGATGAAAAGCAATCTTTCTAAGCAGGGCTAAGAGTCAGAAATGTGCCTTGATCTGCTATTTGTCCACTTACTTGAAGGGAATTTCTGAGGCCTCATATAGTAGTGCTAGTGCATTCACACACACATTAATAAGTTACATCCTTTGCATAGGGAAGAAGCAAAGTTATCAAACATTCTAGAACTCATATTCGAAGTAGAGAGAGACTTCTGGAGTTTTTTCTATCAATAAGAGAACACTTCAAATATGCACAGAAGTAGAGAGGAAAAATATACTGAACCACGTGTTACCACTGCCTGGCTTCAACAATTGTCAACATTTACCTTTTCTTCCTTAAATGCAGCTGTGCTTGGGAAGATTTGTTTCTTTCTTTCTTCTTTTTTTTTTTTTGAGAACATGGTCTCACTATATTGCCCAGGCAGGTCTTGAACTCCTAGGCTCAAGCTATCCTCCCACCTCTGCCTCCCCCAGAGCTGGGATGTCAGGTGTGAGACCCTGTGCCCAGCAATTTTTTCTTTTTTGGATGAAGAGAATAAGGAGAAGAGACCTAGAAGGTAAAAGCTAGTTTGAAAAGGGGAAAGCAGAAACCTACGTTGTCAGCACGGCTTCCTGAATCCTTCCAGTGTGAAACTATTACAACATTACCTGCATTACTTGGTAAATGAAAAGCATTAACTCTGTGAATAATCAGGTAATCAAAAACTAGTTACTGCTTTGACTTTTTATTATAGGTTCTTCAGCAACTTACATTTAAAATTTTTAAATATATTATTATTTTAAACACACATCATTATTTTAATTATATCCAATTAAATATACCTGCATCTCCTCAGCATGCATCATTATGTACTTTACTAAAAAGCACTTTGAATCAAATTGCATACCAACGTTCTTTATTATAATTTATGTGCACATGTCTGCAGCAGATTTATACATTTTGGAGATTAATTGTCAAGAATTTTATTTAGACCTTTAATAAATGTAAAAGTTAATCTGAACTTCAGTGTACTTCAGTATTTAGAATTCTATAATAAATATTATTCTATTGTCCTGTAAGACACCATTTTGTTTTTCTTTTTTCTTTTTTTTTTTCTTGAGGAGTCTCACTCTGTCACCCAGGCTGGAGTGCAGTGGCGTGATCTTGGCTTACTGCAACCTCCGCCTCCCAGGTTCAAGCGATTCTCCTTCCTCAACCTCCCGAGTAGCTGGGACTACAGATGTGCACCAACAGGCCCGGCTAATTTTTGTATTTTTAATAGAGACAGGGTTTCACTATGTTGGTCAGGCTGGTCTCGAACGCCTGACCTTGTGATCCACGTGCCTCAGCCTCCCAAAGTGCTGGAATTGCAGGTGTGAGCCACCGTGCCCGGCCCATTTTGTTTTTCTTTCTGAGAAGAGTACAGTGCAGATACATGACTAATGGTGGTTATTATGGCTACCAAAACCATTTGTGCCCAGATCCTTAAGTTATTCATCTCTTTTGCATCTGCTGAAACTCTGTGTTTTTTTAGATTCTGCCAAATAGTGGCCTAAAAGGTTTCCCAAGACTCAGTCCCAGTCACATGAAAATAATATTACTAGGTTACAGGAATATAAAAAATAGAGCCCTTAGTGATTGCTTCTCGTTCTAGTTGAAGGATTTTAGCTTCTTTTACCCATGAATCTGTAACTTTTTATATCTACTTTTGCGTCACTCAGAGGGCCTAAGAAATTTGCTCTGCTGATGTTTGACACATGATAGAGTAGCACAAAGATCTTTAAAATAAAGCTTGACATGTAGTATTTGTACTCTAGCCAGCTCTCTGCCGTCAGCTGCCACCCCATCCCACGGGCTGTTTACAACAAATGGATCCACTAAATTAACTCCCAAAGGAAAGACCTAATCTCTCGAAGTGTTGGAGGCAACCGCTTGGTTCAGTTTGACGCTAATGTCTTGATTGGTTCCCATATCCTAGATCCTAAATCCTTGGATTGAATCTATGACTTGAATACTTGCCTCTTCCACAATCCGTATCCTCTGGTTTTGGCATATTTCCTTACTTCCCACGGTATTTGAACCAAAGCTTTTCTGTACACTCTCTGAATTAACTTATCTCTCAGACCCTGGCATCTCTTGTTTGCTCCAGGGAGGGTTGGCTGTTACTGGAGAAGCTCTGTGCAGTCTCCCACTCTGCCTTTAAATGGAGTTTAGGAGTTCAAAACTGGGTTATTTCATGACCTGGGGTAAATCAGTTAGATCCTTAGTCTCAGTTTTATCACTTATACATGCATTAGTCGGTTCAGGATGCTATAACAAAATACTACAAACTGGGTGGCTTATAAATAACAGAAATTTATTTCTCACAGTTCTGGAGGCTGGGAAGTCCTAAATCAAAGCCCTGATAGATTTGTTGTCTGGTGATGATCTGTTTTCTGGCTCATAGATAGTACCTTCTCACTGTCGCCACATGGCAGAAGGGACCAGGGAGCTCTCTGGGGGGTCCCTTTTATAATGTCACTAATTCCACACTCCATCCTCATGACCCTACTCACCGCCCAAAGGCCTCACCTGCAAATACCATCACATTGGGGATTTGGTTTCAACATATGAATTTTGGGGGGACCTAAACATTTAGTCTATAGTATTACAACTTGGAGATTTGAGACTGGGTCATCTCTAATAGTCCTTCCATTGTTTACATTGTTTTGTTTATGACTTTTGCCTAGTGTTTAAATATTACACCATTAATGTATGATTATATTTTCTGGGCTAATTTTTGTATTTTTAGTAGAGACGCGGTTTCGCCATATTGGCTAGGCTGGTCTTGAACTCCTGACCTCGTGATCCGCCTGCCTCAGCCTCCCAAAGTTCTAGGATTACAGACGTGAGCCACTGTACCCAGCTGTAAAAGTTTTAAATAGCACATAAGTATACAAATACATAGAAAATGGCTGTAGAGTCCCCTCAGCTCACTGTCTTTCCCACCCCTCCTTCCACAGCCAAAGATAACTACTTACGTGAACATTTGTTGATAAATTTGTATAATAAAATTTTGTCATGCAAACTTGCTTCTTTGTGACCTTTCAGCTGCTATGATTTGTGCATTCTATTTTGGATGCTATTAGTCATTTAAGAGGCCGGGCTTGTGAGGAATGGGTGGATGATCTCAAAAGCACAAGCCTTCAGCAGAAGATCTGAAACATGAACAATGAATTATTCTCCTTGGTTTGAATAAGAGTCTGTGAAGTTAGTTCTCTACCTTTCGAATGACAAGGAAATTGGAGAGGAAGGAGGTGGTGGTGAGAAGAGTGAAGGAGAAAAAGAGCTGTTATTTTATAGATTTCAGTGTGTAAAACTAGTCTTTCAGAGATTTTCTTTCTTTCTTCACTATAGCTTATGGTTAATAATTTTTTTGAGATTAAATTTTGTGACTTCAGTGAATAATTTGTCCATTGACTAGAGTAATTGAGGACATACATTGTGGTAAAATTCTATGTAAATAGATACTATATATATATATATTTTGAAACTGAGTCTCGCTCTATTGCCCAGGCTGGAGTGCAGTGGCCCAAGTTCCACTCACTCCAACCTCCACCTCCCGGGGTTCAAGCGATTCTTCTGCCTCAACCTCCTGAATAGCTGGGACTACAGGTGCATGCCACCATGCCCAGATAATTTTTGTATTTTTAGTAGAGACAGGGTTTCACCATGGTAGCCAGGATGGTTTCGATCTCTTGACCTCATGATCCGTCTGCCTCAGCCTCCCAAAGTGCTGGGATTACAGGCATAAGTCACCGAACCTGGCCAAAAAAAAAAAAAGAAAAATGTTTTCTATTAAAATGATTAAAAAAAAATGACAATTTCTACTGCCAAATTATTATGTAAAAAGCAGGGTACATTAAAGCAAAATTTAAAGAAATACAAATGCATTGTTATGATCTGGTTCCTATGTTACTAGAATTACCTATTGTCAATAGCTAATTATTTGAACAGCAATACTATTGTAAAGAACATTGTTTTTTTTTTGAGACGGAGTCTCTCTTTCACCCAGGCTGGAGTGCAAAGGCACAATCTTGGCTCACTGTAACCTTCACTTTCCAGGTTCAAGTGATTCTTCTGCCTCAGCCTCCTGAGTAGCTGGGACAAGTGCCAGCAAACATGCCCGACTAATTTTTTGTATTTTTAGTAGAGACAGGGTTTCACCATGTTGGCCAGGCTGATCTTGAACTCCTGACCTCAGGTGATCTGCCTGCCTCAGCCTCCCAAAGTGTTGGGATTACGGGCGTGAGCCACCACACCAAATTAGACCCCTTCTAGAGTGAACATAGTTCCCAGGCTTTTAGAAAATGATCAGCAGGCACATGAAGCTCTTGTAGTTTCCTTCCTACTGTTAATCTCTTCACTTATTAGGTGGTACTTAGAACTCATTTTACATTTGTGAGAGCGAATTCCATTTTCAGCTTCAGTTTCTTTGTTCTTTGCCGCATGCAAAATTAGAAGAAGTGGGGAAAAAGGCAATTCTCATGTGCATTAAACGTCAACCGCCATAATATCAGGTTGTAATGGCAAAACCCACGATTACTTTTGCACCAAACTCAATGTATTTTGCAAACAAAAATATTTAATACAGTTTCTTTTCACTGTTTTTGAAACCAGTGACTAGGTGCCGCAAGCTAGAATACTAACAATTATACATTCCTTACAGTAACTAATTTTGCACTTCAAATTCTATACCCAATCAAACTTATGTTCCAGTGGGAGGACAAAATATACTTTGGGATATGATCACAGACTTTCAAAAGTAATCTTCAAGACATATTGCTGTAAAACAACAAGAAAAATAAATTTTATACACTTATAAAATTTGTGTTTGAATACATATATGTGTGAATACGTGTTTTTTTTGCTGGTTCCTTTCTTTTTGAGACTGAGTGTCCCTCTGTCATTCAGGCTGGAGTGCAGAGACGCAATCTCAGCTCACTGCAATTACTGCCTCTCCAGTTCAAGCGATTCTTGTGCGTCAGCCTCCTGAGTAAGCTGGGATTACAGGTGTGCACCACAATGTCTGGCTAAGTTTTGTATTTTACTAGAGACCAGGTTTCACCATGTTGGCCAGGCTGGTCTCGAACTCCTGACCTCAAGTGATCAGCCTGCTTGGGCTCCCAAAGTGCTGGGATTACAGGCATGAGTCACTGCATCTGGCCAATAAATAGTCTTAATAGCAGTACCTATTCAAATTAAAGCTGGATATTTCTTTCAACTCAGAATTACTTTCAACAAAGTTATACATACATAAATGTTTATGGCATTGTTGCCCATAATAGCCCCAAACTGGAAATAACCTCAGTGTCCTGAGGTTAGGAGAATCCATAGTAATTTATGGAGTATCTATATACATAATATTAGAGGAAAAAATAATGTGGCAAAAGCATATGTAAAGTTTTTTTTGTTGTTGTTTGGTTTTTTGAGATGGAATTTCGCTCTTGTCATCCAGGCTGGAGTGCAGTGGCAAGATCTTGGCTCACTGCAACCCCCGCCTCCTGAGTTCAAGTGATTCTCCTGTCTCAGCCTCCCAATTAGCTGGGATTACAGGCGCCCGCCACCATGCCCAGCTAATTTTTGTATTTTTCGTAAAGATGAGGTTCCACCATGTTGGCCAGGTCTTGAACTCCTGACGTCAGGTGATCCACTCACCTCAGCCTCCCAAAGTGCTGAGATTATAGGAGTGAACCACAGCACCAGACCTAAAGTTTGATCCCATCTATATGTTAAACAGAACTAAACCACATATTACATGCCAAACTGTAAATAGATCATCCTTGTGGAGTTGGGAAAAAAGGATTGTTAGGGAGGGAAGAAGATGTACTTTCATCGCTGATGTTAATATAAACTTAGATAATTTGAAATGCATTCTTTGTTGTATTACTTGCATTTTTTGTTGTTGTTTTTTTTTGAGATGGAGTCTTGCACTGTTGCCCAGGCTGGAGTGCAGTGGTGGGATCTCCTCTCACTGCAATCTCTGCCTCCCGGGTTCAAGCGATTCTCCTGCCTCAGCCTCCCGAGTAGCTGGAATTATAGGTGCCTGACACCGCACCTGGCTAATTTTTGTATTTTTAGTAAAGTTGGGGTTTCACCATTCTGGCTAGGCTGGTTTCGATCTCTTAACTTTGTAATCCACCCGCCTCGGCCTCTCAAAGTGCTGGGATTACAGGTGCGAGCCACCGTGCCTGGCGTATTACTTGTATTTTGAGAAGCTTCTATCTCCTTTCATAGTTCTAATTATCAAGGGGAAAAGTCATGACTCCACCAGTTTATATTGGATATACTTTATAGATGATGTTCCATTACAAAAGAGAAACACAGTATTTTTATTATGTGTTATGCTAATTATTTTTTTCACTCAATCATATTTATTGGGTGTTCAATTTGTACATTCAACACTGTATCCTCCGGCTCAGTGGCTGAGGGTGGGCATGTTCTCATTCCAGCATTACTCTGGCTGATTTGCCTGAAAGACCGCATGCCGTGTGACAAAGCCTAGGAAGAGGCATAGAGCATGTTCCTCTGGTACTTTTGTGCATCTTCCTGGTGTACCAGAGACTCCTTTGTGATGATGGCTAGGCTAGTGCTATTTTGTGTGTGACAGAGGAAAAAGTCACTGGGACCAGGAGCTTCTCTGAATGACACATGTAGGGGATCCCATTTAGAATCTTTGCCCTTCCGTGTTTACAAAATCTGTTTTTCACGGAAGAGAGTCAAATTATCTGAAATAACTTTCTCTGCAACTAGCCATGTTGGTTGTTATTCATGCTTTGTATTCTTCCCTGGGATAGTAACAAACTTAAACTGACCAATGTACAAACCTGTTTCTCTCTCTGTTAAAAGACAGGTATTTTATATGCCCATTGATATTTTAAGTTACATCCTTTTCTGCCCAGAGTCTTTTTTGTTTTTTTTGAGACAGGTTCTCCCTCTGTCCCACAGGCTGGAGCGCAGTGGCACCATCTCAGCTCACTGCAGCCTCCGCCTCCCAGGTTCAAACAATTCTGCTTCAGCCTCCCGAATAGTTGGGACTGCAGGCACCCACTACCACACCTGGCTAATTTTTGTATTTTTAGTAGAGATGGCTTTCGCCATGTTGGTGAAGCTGCTCTAGAATTCCCGGCCTTGTGTGATCTGTCTGCCTTGGCCTCCCAAAGTGTTGGGATTACAGGCATGAGCCCATAAGTCTGGCCACTGCCCAGTCTTAAACCAAATAGTAATTGAACTTCAGAGCCTGACAATTTGAATACATGCAACTTCTAAAAAAACACCTCTCTGCTGTTTTTTCCCTTTAGGAGAACATCCTTGAGTTGGAGCAGAGAAGCGACATAGGAAATGGGATGAAGATTGAGGTTTAAGGCCTGCCTTCTGGGACCTTTTGCAAGTCACTTCTAGGCATCACTTTGTGTCCGCTGTCGGAGATGGGGAAAATTGGGAAGGTGGGTGTAGCTAATAAGGAAAAAAGGGTTTTGAAAGGCATAAAACATCAGATCAGCATGAGACTTCATACAAGCCTCTTTCTCCCCTTCTTGTCCACACACAGTCTCACACACACACACACACACATACACACACACACACACACACACACACACACACACACAGCAGCAGCAGCAGCAGCAGCAGCATGCATGCTTTGGGTTTCTTTTTGTCTTTCACCTATGTTCCCTTTAAAAGTAGGCATTTTAATCTCTCCATGCACAGCCAGCTCTGTCATTTGTCACATGCACCCATTGATCTCCCTGGTACCCAAGGCCTGGAATTGACTTAGTTCTCCATTTTAGACAGTATCTGTTTTCTCCCAGAAGAGCATTTAGCTTAGTGTTAAAAGCACAGTGTGTTCCTTCTTTGTTAACTTAACCTCTGTGTTGTTTTTTGAAAATCAGATTTGAAAGAACAGGGACCCTAGAAAGCCTGTGATATGTAAATATTTAGCCAGGCAGATAGTGATAGTAAGCATTTTCTCTCTTAACACAAAACATGATTTTATTTGCTAAAGCTGTAATCTTGTTTGATAATCCATCAGTTTATTATCAGCTATGTGGTGAGACATAATGCCACAGGGAGATAATCAAGAACCTTGCCTGACACTACAGGGTTGATTACAGTGCCTGGAGAAGAGAGAGGCTTCTGGAGAGGATTATGTTAAACATAGCCTTTCTATTTACAGTTGATTTCCTCCCCAGTGCTTTAACCATTCTGCTCCCAGCCTAAGTAAGTAGGTCATCTGAAAATCTTCAAGGAAGAGGAGTCTTTGCAGGTGTGAAAGAATGAGACATGTCTGTTTACCAGGCCCCATTAAGTCATTGTTTCATGCTCACTTCTGAATAGAAGAAAAAAGACAGATAGTGGTGCTTCACTGAAAACACCAAAACCAAAGAACCACAGAAAACCAAAGAACCCAAACAACAAAGTGGTGCTTCATTAAACAAACCAAAACCAAAGAACAACAGGAAAGTCCAGGCTGGAAACAGAACAGGAAATCCTTCTATCCCACAGGTAACATTGGGACTCCAGCTCGAAGTATTAGGTCCAGTAAACTGCATTAGTAAAATGAAATTGAATATGACATTGATTGATAGCATTCTCTAGGCTGTAATCCATTTGTGGTTTCTGAACCAATGGCGACACACATGTAGAGCATCCTCAGAGCTTGGTCAGGGCAGTTGGAATGCACAGTCCCAGGGGCAGAATTCACATGTATTGTAACGAGAGTGGTACCACTGGATGACTGCAAGAAGGTGGTGCAACTGCCAATCCTTAGTGGGAGGCAGAAAAGCATTTCTTTGCAACTCTTATCCTTGCCTGTTGCACTCTCTTTCTTGAAATTTATCTCCTCAGGATTACCCACTGTGCAAAATGTGTCCACCACCCCCTGCTAATTCAGCCTTCAAGTCACAGGTCTGTGGTTACCTGACTGATTTCTGGCCACTGAAAATAAAAGCTGTGTGGTTCTGCAGTACTCTGCAATTAAAATGCCTTCAGGTACATCGTCTGACTTGAGACTTTCTTGAGATAAGCAGATGAGGAGACTGAGTTTCAAATAATTTAAGTATCTTGAGTTTATACAGATGGTGATTTCTTCCCTTCTTTTGTTCCCTTCTTCTTGTCTTCAAGAAGGGAACAAAAGAAGCTTTTGTTTTTCCCTTCTTTTCTTCTTTCCTTTCTCCTCCAAACACCTATTCTTAAGAATGTAGACTCTGAAGCCAAATGCCTGGTTTTAAAACCCTGGTTCTGCGTGACCTTGGGCAAGTTTCTTATCTTGGCATATCTGCCCTCAGCAGTAAAATGAGGATAACAATATTATCTACTTCATACGGTGACTGGGAAGATAATAATTCTAATAGCATAGTGTCTGGCACATAACAAAGATGTAGTAAGTCTTAGTCATTATTATTATTGTTGTGGTTTCCTTCCATTCTCCCCTCATCAAACATTAATCATCTCTCTGATAAGCATTAGGTTGGCCCTCAGGGATGATTCAGATATGTCCCTGTTCCCTGGAACTCACTGTCTGTGAGGGGATAGGCCATCACAGACTAAGTGAAGGAGATGTCGTGGTGTCATGTAATCACACATGGTAGGTTTGATGCCCATGATTAAGCTGGGAAGACCTCATGGAGGAGAGCAGCCATTGGAGTTGCACGTTGGAGATCAAGAAGTGTTTGCCAGGCCAATAGTCAAGGAACATGCACCTCGATAGAGTAATCAGTACGCATGAAATAAGAGAATGAGAAGTTATATTATTTTTCTCTGGTTGCCTATAACAAAAGACCACAGATGGGATCGCTTAGAAAACAGAAATGTAGGGCCAAGCGTGGTGGCTCATGCCTGTAATCCCAGCTAATTCCAGCACTTTGGGAGGCCGAGGCAGGTGGGTCATGAAGTCAAGAGATCGAGACCATCCCCGCCAACATGGTGAAACCCCCCTCTCTACTAAAAATACAAAAAAGTTAGCCGGGGATGGTGGTGTGCACCTGTAGTCCCAGCTACTTGGGAGGCCGAGGCAAAAGAATACCTTGAACCCAGGAGGCAGAGGTTGCACTGAGCCGAGATTTGCCACTGCACTCCAGCCTGGATGACAGAGCGAGACTCCATCTCGGAAAAAGAAAAAGAAAAAAGAGAAAAGAGAAATGTTATTTCCTCACAGTTCTGGATGCTGGAAGTCAGAGAGCACGGTGCTGACAGGACTGGTTCTCTGAGGCCTCTGCCCTGGGCTTCTAGATGGCCACCTTCTCACTGTGTTCTCACATGGTCTCACCTCACACCCCTGGTGTCCTAATCTCTTCTTAAAAGGGCACCAGTTGGATTGAATTAGGGCCCACTTTTGTAATCTCATTTTACCTCAGCTGCCTCTTTAAAGGGAATTTCTCCAAATACATTCAGAGGGGGTTGAGGATGTCAGCATGTTTTTGCTGGATACAGTTCACCCATAACAGGAGCATCTGTGAAGGAGGACCAGGGTCAGGTAGTACGGGTGAGTGTTCTGGGATGAAGTCAGAACACCAGGCATCCGCATCTTGATGCGTCTCATCAGGCCGAAGAGGATATCAGGGAATGGGTACCACCACCCTTTGTAGGCCCTGCTGGTCCCCCAGACTGCCGTGTGAGGACCCATCCTGTACTCTGTCCGATGAGATATGGATTTGAATTTGAGTTCTCTTCCAGCACACCCCCAAGGTCTGCATAGCAGTTTAAGGGAGGCAAGGATTCCCCAGTAGCGAGAGTGTCCATGAGAACAGGGACATGTGTGGTTGTAGGGGGCAGGTGGGTGGGGCCGTGGAGGCAGCGACAGCTGATCTCCTGCCTTCAAGGGAGCAGCCCCTGTTGCTGTGTGAAGTCAGTGGGCGGTCTTCCAGGCGGAAGGTACTGCAGCTCATGCAAGTGAAGAAGCACCAGAGAATGGATGAAGCCAGCTCTGGTGTTTCCTTTTCGCCCAGAAGCCCCCTCAAGTGTTCCTAACATAATCACACCTCTTACTACTGTATTGTGTAAATGAGAGAACAGCCTCCGTTTCATTTTCCTGCCAGGTGGAAGCACACAGCAGCAGCTCATTGCTGTTGACAGAGAATGAGATAATTACCCTTCTCCATTTTTAGATTCCTGCTCAAACTCCAGCATTTTGATGCAGAAAGAGACAACGCGTTGGGGGGAGCAGCATTATTTTGCATAGTTCCCATTTGGTTCGGAGGCCTTCGCTTGTTTCTGATATAGCTCCTTGAGCAGCCACTTCTTCTACCACTCAGGCTTCTCTTTTACAAAATGGTCATCTGTAAATGACCAGGATAGTGGTGAGGACTCAGTGAGAAAATATATACCAAAAGCCTTTTGCAGTCATTGAAGCGCTATGCAAATGTTAGTTCTGGGGATTTAAAAAAAAAAAGGATTCACCTTACTAGAAAGAGACGAGGTGTTTGCATTTTGTAATTTTGGTGACTTGCCGCCTTACTAGAAAAAAGTGAGCATTTTCGATTCTTAGCCCAGCTCTGTCATTGCCTGTGAGGCATTCGCAAACCCTGCATGCCTGGTACAGCTTTGTAAAGTGGGAAGTGGTCGCTCTCACCTCCAACTCTTCTTTTCTCAGAAGCTGTAAGGATTAATTGGATGGTGTCCGCGCTGTCTGCCAGGAAGATAGAAAGTGTGAAGTATCATCTGGATGGGTTTGGTAAGCACGAGATTCTCTTTCCTCCGCTTTTGACAAACAGAGTGACAGCCCAGCGCTGTGTTTAAACAAGTTAATATGTATGTTCCTTGACATAAGGAAGTGCTGTAATCATGAAATACAGCTTGCATGTCATTTGGTTTTGAGCTTTTATTGAGTACTACTAATCTTGACATATTTTGGTTGGCACCACATTCTTGGTGTAGTGGGTTAGTGGTTGACTAGTTTGCAGAGTTTGTGAAACAAAATCCTCATTTAATGGTTTAGTTTGGCTACATTTCGAAAATATACAAAAACATAATGCGCTTTTATTTTATAGGGAATTTTTTTCAACTTGTGGCTTTCTTTTTTTGTTTTTTCTTCCTTTTCCTCACTGCCTTTTCTTTTCTCTCTGTCCCTGGCTCTTTGTCTGTGTCTCCCTTTTAACGTTCCAGTTGCAGCAGCCTAGGAGGAAAGCAGCAGAGAAAGAGGAGCCTGTGACCTGAGCTGCAGGCAGAAGAATCTTCTTTGTACTGCTCCGGGTCAAGAATGCATTTACACCCTGGCCTAATGCTCTGAAATCTTGCATCTGAGTACAGGACTTCACCACCTCTGAAGGCCACCATGCAGTGGAATGAGGAAGCTCCCCAGCAGAAGCAAAGCACCCGGACTAAACGTGCCACAAGACCAGTCCACACCAGCCCCCCAAGTCACTGAACTCAATGACATCATGCCCAGGCAGGGAAAGTCAACAGGCCTCTGGCCCAGGTCCCCTCCACTGCTCTCATTTCTTCTGCCTCTTGCGGTTCTTAACCCAGGGACAATATTTAGAAAGCAGAGTGGGTTCAGGCAGCCCGCTCAATTACTTTGGCTGGAACCTTCCTGAGTACATTTTGCTATCTCTTTGTGATGTAAACAGGGGCATTCACAGTTGGCAGGGGATGCTCTTTCTGTTTTAATTACACAAGGCATAATTATAGTCCCAGGGTCTGGAAACAGCACAAAATTCTTTGGAGAACTTCATAGGGATTTTTCTGTTATGACATAGTTTATCAGAGGAAAAAAAAGTAAGGCAAAAGACATTTTCAAAGAGGAATTAATAACACTATTTGTGCTAGTGTTCCATTCCATAAAGAGCAGATCACAAAATCGGAGTAGACATTTTTTCTGGAGGTTGGGGGTGGAGTTTTGAAATTTTGGACTCATGGACCGACAGTGGTGACAAAATCTAGATAAATGGCTGGGTGCAGTGGCTCACACCTGTAATCCTAGAACTTTGGGAGGCCAAGGAGGGTGGATTGCCTGAGGTCAGGAGTTTGAGACCAGCCTGACCAACATGGAAATACAAAAACTAGCCAGGTGTCGTGATGTGCACCTGTAATCCCAGCTACTTAGGAGGCTGAGGCAGGAGAATCAATTGAACCCAGGAGGCAGAGGCTGCAATGAGCTGAGATCGTGCCACTGCACTCCAGCCTGGGCGACAGAGTGAGACTCTGTCTCAAAAAAAAAAAATCTAGATAAATACTAATGAATGGACGTGGGTGGAGAAGGATATATACATAAACGTTTTTTACTTAGGAAAGCAATAAGAAGGCATCCAGCTGTACCTGAGGGAATTTGCAAGTACCCTGGGCCCTGAGTATATGGAAAAAGATCCTACCATAGTCAGAGTAATCTGGCCTAAATCTGAGTCGTAAAATTCTCTCTGCCCCCACATGTGCAGTAAGAAGGCACTTCGTTACTCTGCTGATGTAGTGAGAAATCGCAGAACTGCCGCGGTAATGGAGAGTGCAGTGATAGGGATGGGGAGAGAGGGCTGTTTCTCTGTTATGAAACATGTTTTTATAGGTAATTCTGATGTACGGTAGGTATTAAATAGAGCAACGAAAAGATGTTTTATTTTAGATTAGTGCTAGAGTGCTATTTCCCCCATGGCACTAATAATCCGGCTGCTTTCAAAAGCCTATTTTCCCTCCCAATTTCCCATTGACTCCCAGCACTGTTCTGGCATAAGGGTAAGCCATTGCATCAAAATTTCTGCTTTGTAAAAGGAGAGAACCAACTTCAAAATACTATGCATTTTATATTTAGACAAGAGGGACATCGTGCATTTTTTTCTGGTGGGGAGGAAGACATTAAATAAGTTTTGCCTTTGCAGTGTAGAGAGAGGGATGTTTATGGGGGAATTCTGTCACCTAGGCTGGAATGCAGTGGCACAATCTCAGCTCACTGCAACCTCCATCTCCCAGGTTCAAGCTATTCTCCTGCCTCAGCCCCCATAGTAGCTAGGATTACAGGCACATGCCACCATGCCTGGCTAAATTTTGTATATTTAGTAGAGGCAGAGTTTTGCCATGTTGACCAGGCTAGTCTCGAACTTCTGACCTCAGGCGATCCACCCACCTCCGCCTCCCAAAGTACTGGAATTACAGGCATGAACCACTGCACCTGGCTTTGAGTGATCATTTAAGACGCCCCTGAATGCATGCATGCTGGTTTGAAATCCAGAGGACTCACCACTTCAGCCTACCCTCTCTGCTGTCTGCATCACGCAGGACTCACAATCCTGGTTTAATTGTGTGCTTCTTACATATTTCAAGGCTGACACAGGAACAACAATAAGAGGCCTGTTGTTGAAACCACAGCGTTTTATCACAGTGGAAAAAAAAATAAGGCCATTGCAGCTTTGGAGCATGCTTAGGTTTGAGCCTGCCCATATTATTTTATTCATGTTAAAATATAAGGAGATGAGAAACATATTGAACGAGAGGACAGAAGTTAATTTACCTCTGGCCCTCCCCTCTCTGCAATATCCTCCCATCCACTTTTAGCTGGAGGGTGAGCCCTCTTTGCCAACCCCTCTCCCCCTCCACCTTTGGGTTTTTTTTTTTTTTTTTCAATTTGTTAATATGCTGAAATCTGCTTTGTGTGATTTATGAAGGAACTTGAAGCGATTAGTTTCACAGTGCATGAAAATTCCTCAGGTTCAGGGGGGGATGGCCAATCTGTTACACTGTTTGCCATGGACTGGATGGGAACTTGAGCAGCTCGGAGCCATAAGGAGATTGTGTTGAGTTATTAAACACTTGTGGTAAAGCTGCTTATTGTTAATTCCCTGATGTCCTGCTGAAGCGATAGGATAAAATCAGATCGGATTAGATCAAAGAGCCTGGGAGCCAGCCTTTGGAGCAGATTCATTTAATCAATAAAGAGACCTCCTGAGAGACAGGGAGAGAAGGAGGCAGCACTGGTGGCTTAGGGATTAAGACTGGGTGGGGGGAGTTGTGGGAAAGAAACAACAGTTTATACATAGATATTTCCCCCTTCTTTTAGAAGTGCAACTCTCTTCTCAAATATTTTAGCCACACTCACCAAAGGGCATAAACACTTCTTTAAGGTATCATGACTCCAAGCCTCCATTGCTCCAAAGATGCCCTGTAAGTCAGGAAGTTAAAAAAAAAAAAAAAAAGAAAAGAAACCACCAAAAAGCCAACTTCTGTTCCATAAAAGGTATTTCAACAAAAGCAATTTAGGCTTAAGTGATTCCTCAAGAAACATTAATCCCTTATGAGTCAATCTGCAAAATTTCCTATTGTCCCTTTGTGAGGAGAGATAATAGAGAAACACCAAAAGGCCAAAGTCTAGCTCCACCCTGTTTTCTGTATCCTCCTCACTGCCCACCTCCCAGCCCTTGCCGGTAATTATAAAGCCTTGTGGATTAAGAGGTATGATGTGGCTTCCTTTATCCACGATTAACACTTACACCAATGCATATTCATTCATCTCTTAGCCCTACCAAACTCTGCTAAAACGAGGACTTGCCAATAAGGAAGTGACACCCATTAGAAAGTTAACCACGGAAAATGAGAGAAAAAATGAAGGATAGAGCAAATTAAGGATACGAGTCCCTCAGTGGTTATTGGCCTTAATGGTGTTATAAAAATGATGTCGGCTTTTACCAGGAATAATTTATATTCTGAATTAAATAAGGATATGTATCTATAAATCCATTCTATAAAACTTAATTTTCCATCTAGATATGCTGATTACTTCAGGCTCCGCATACCTTTACCGGTTGTTAATTACTGCGGGATGGTTTAACACTATTTTCCAAATCAGCATGCATGCATAAAATGGCTGCAATCCAATTTGACACATTATTAGTGATGATTATTGTCATAGATAAATTAGATTGAACAGAAAATAACCTTCATCCTTAGCATGTTTTAGCTCTCAGAATTAATGTGATTTGGTGAACACATATAAATAAAAATCTGATGAGTCCCTGCTGACTACAGGGCCTGTTGGTGTTGAAGTGTATCAATTTCATGCAGATGATGAATTCCTTAAGCATTCAGTGATAATCATGCTTGATTTGACAAGACTTTCTCATGCTATTTTAGGGCCTTAATTTTCTGTGAAGTTCTGTCAAGTGCTCATCAAGCACCCACTTATCTCCGTATCTTAACCTGGCAGCCAATCACAAGGTTGCCTAACAGTACAGCTACGGAGTGCCAGCCCATTAATATTCGGGTCACGTGACTGTCCAAGGAGAGAAACCAATCAATGGCTGATTAACATTCAGGTCACATGACTACCGAGGAGAGTAAATGAGTTACACAGTAAGACATCAAACAAATTTTCATCTTGAAAGAGTGATTGCTTTTTCTGCTGCTGTGATGTTTGTCAAATTCGCTCTAGCCTTGTCCAATTAAGCTCCATGAGCTGAATTAATAATGAAGAGATGTAAGCACCGAGCCAGCATGAGCGCTGCGATCTGTGCCACAGAATAACAACCGCTAAAAAAAAAAAAAAAAAAAAAAAATCCTAGAATGATTGAAAAATCACATCTGGATAACTGGAATAATTGCTTTTGCAATCTTGATGCTGTTTTGTAATCTCCAGTGCAAAGTGTGAACTGGAGTGTGCTGGGACATGGCACTGAGCTGGCACTGTAATTCAAAGATGAATGTGGTATTGAGTTTAGAATGATTTTAAAGGTATTACACAAATACATGTTAATTGGATTATTGTTTGTGACCATAGTAATGAATTTCATTTGCACACTCAATTATGTTCTGGGGCTTTCTGGAGGTATGACCTTTCAAGATTTTTTAAACCGTCAGAAGAGGGGAAGGAAACCATTCTCTATTCTTGTATCCTGGGTGAAGAAAGATTAAATTAAATCCTCAGAGAGAATTTGAGTGTTGGTGTGGGTGTGTGCTTCTCATTTTATTAACATTCGGAGGTTGATAAATTCACTGAATTATTTCAAAACGCACATGTGAACCCAATGAAAATTTTCAGAAAAAGGCAGATGCTGTCTTGCTGTTGATAGCCAGTGACAGCTTTCTTGTAGTTTCAGGGAAAGTTCTATTCAATCACAAAGTCAATTGCATTTCAGCACAGATGCGCTACTAAATTCAGGTGACATGTTTAGAATAGAGACCCTATGACTAATAAAGCTTTCATTCCTTCCCTGAAGGGAGTGAGACTTGACTAATGGTTTATTGGAATTATCAAAGAGTGTCAAATCCCACTTAATAAGTTCCAGCATGAAATTAGCTAAATTCCCAAAGGCCTTTCTAAAACAATATAGTCAAATAAAAGGTGTTGGGCGTGCTGGAAAGAGTGTTAAAACCAGTTACTTGGAAGTGAGGAGAAATAAATCTAACTGTAGGCAGGAGGCAATGTTTATGTACACAGTTAATAACCTTCTTAATGGGACTTCTTGGCTTGGTGATTCCCGGACGGGGAGGAAAGTGAGATGTGGAGCACAGGGTAAGCAAAGGGCCATAAGTCAATTCCCAGCACTGTTAGTCAAGGATGGAAATTGCAAGGAGAGAAGCAATGAATTTAAAAGCCCCAGCAAGCCGAGAGAGTGGAAGGAGAAGATGAACAGTGCATTTAGGGGAGGAGGGAATGAAGATGGCAGGGGAATGGTTGCCAGTCCACACTGGACCATCATAAAGTAATTAAAGCCGATTTAGTCTAGAGAACAAGGGGCTCCACCATTTTTTCAGCGTTGTCTTCTTAGGGTGAGTGAGGCCTGAAAGAGAGCATATTATAGAAGTGGTTTTATTCAAAAAAGCTAAAGTTGAGACCCAAACCACTAAGACTCAAATGAAATTTCAGATACTTGTGAAAATGCAGTCCTGAGTTGGTTATGAGAAGATCTAAGGTACCCATGGTAATGTAAGTTTAACGGATATTCTTTTCCTGAATGTTTTACCTCTGACTCGCTTTGCAGCCGAATGGCAGCCCGGAGCTCCACTTACATGCAGCTCACACGCCATGGAGCCCCTTCCTACAAGCATCCCCACTTCCTGGCACTTGAGAGCCACGGAATGGAAGGTGGCTCCAAGTCGTTCTCATCAGTCGGCTTTCGAAGGCCCTGAATAAAAGAGTATTCCACTTTCTGCATAACTTTACATAATTAATAGTTTTCCATGCAAACTATTGTTTGCCGTAATTGTTGTTTCAACAGCTGTTTTCATTAAATTGTAAAGCCTGCTGTGTCTAATCCTTTGAGCCCCACTATTGATAACAAGAACAGCTCTGAAGCTTGCTCTGGAGGAGGGTTCCCTGCCAAGCTGGAAAACTGTCATGAAGTTACTTGAAAAATAAGGCCTACAGTGGGACTGGTTGTGTAGCTAATCCATTAGGCTTTTCAAAAGAGCCATGCTCTGTCCCCTTATGGCTAAATTGACCCAACAACCAATCAATGCCTTTATTTGCTGAGTGGCTGCCCCCGAAGGGTCTTACAGCTGGGTCCAAGTCGTAATCAAAGCCTCCATCAGTACTGGGGCACTGATGACATAAATGGCCCAACTTTCAACGCAGCTGGCCCGAGTCCAGTCACACCATTTTGAAGATACAAAGAGGTTGTGTTGTGCGGTGGAATTCATTTTCTTGTTTACTTCCTCCAGAAACAAGAGCATCATCAGCACGCTCAGTGCATCGGATCAGACCGTGGAGTTGTTGACAGAAGCTTGGCGAAGCCTGCCAGCTTTCCACATGAAACGCTGGCTTTCTTCTCATACACCCCCTACCGTTTGTGTCTCTGCCAATTGTAGCACATCAGAGCGGCCATTGAGATAATGACCGTGAAGTCTCATGATACACTTTGATGAAGTGTAACATTTTTTAAAGGATTTTTGTCTGTGCCAAAATGATCGAGGCAGCTGGCTAAAACTCGCCCCATCAAAATCAGGGCTGATGAACAGCAGGCGGAGGCAAGACTCTCCCCAGAGAAGATGGGGGGGATTTCGCAGCCAAAGTTTCTTTCTTTCCATGTCTGTGTGCACCACAGATTCCTTTTTTAAAAAGTTGTCTTTTGTTTTGGATGAATGTATGTCAGTTGCTGATGTTTCAGCCTCCAACATTTTTTGATTCTTTTTTTTTTTTTTTCCTATCAAACCCCAGAAGATGCAGGGACTGATTCCTTTCTGACAGGTCCTTACTAATGACTTAGAACATAATGCTGTTGTTAATAACTTCATCTTGGTTGGGAAAAGCATTCCAGAGTTCATCAGTGCAATAGCAGAGGTTTTCAGTCAGAAGCTGACTCTAGATTCATGGTCACGTAACTTTGCATTTCTTTAGCTTAGCTGGAATTGACAGTAGGATACACAAAGTGGTTCTCAGCCAGTGAAAAAATTAAGCTGGTAAAACAGACAAAGATTGTGAGCTTCTTTAGAGAAAAATCATATGTTTCATTTGCTGCCTGGTCTATCACGACTACCATTTATTGAACACCTGCTGTTGCCCAGGGATCGTACCAGGTGATTTGGATATTCACATAGTGTCTCTGACCTGCAGGACAATTCCATTTCACAAGTGGGGAAACCACCGCCCAAATGAGGAGCCTGAGATGGGGCAATGTGAAGTGACTTGGCCAAGCCTGAAGAGCTGGGAAGTGGGAAGGCAGATCTGACCGGTGCACTTGCCTATAAGCTGTGATCCCTTTCTATCTGTGGTTTGCTGTTTCCATTGTGCACCTGATATGGCTTCTTAAATGGTGCTCAGTGGAAGAAAACAATTTGTGGTTGAACTGGTAAAGGCAATGAATCAAATGAATTTACAGTTTGCCATTCTTACCTCTTAGCTTTCTCGAAGGAAGACATTAGCTATGTGGTATCCTTTCATACAAGTTAACAAATGTAGGCTCAGAAACCAGGTTTGAGTATGAAAGAGGAGACAGAGAGTTTTGGCTAACCTCTCTCCATTTGTAGTTTACCTTCTTACTTAAGGTTAAAGCTTGGGACATGTCTTACCCTTGGGAGGAAGTGGGAGCAGTGAACTCTAGGACTTTGCTGAAGGTCATCATTAAAGAGACACTTGTGCTTAAGCAAGTTTATGCAGAAACCGCAAGTGGAAACCACTTGCCTTTAGCACCTTTGCTTCTGTATGAGAATATGCATGCACATATATATTCTTGGGCACAGGAATATGTATCAGAGTAGAGTAGAGGGTGGTAAATTAGGGGGATAGTGAAGGTAAAGGAAGCCAGGAGTAGTTGGCTTCATCATGGTAAAAACACTTGTATTTGCTTATGCAAATGAGATTCCCTTGAGTTTCTTTTAAATGCCTTCATACTGTTCCCTAAGTACAGTCAAAAGATGACAAAAACTCAGACAACAGAACAAAAGAACCAAGCTAATTTTGTGCACACATTGCAAGCAGTAAACTGCAGAGCTTCACTACCCTCTTTCCAAAGAAAGCGTATTTCAGGAGTCAAGAAGCGTTCGTCCCAGTTTGCTTTAGATTTCATTTTACTAATTATTTGGATTTTAAAAAGGAACAGTGTCCCAAATCCAAGTTTTGCAGAAAAGTTCAGGCAGCTGAATTTATACACCTGAGGCATTGTGAAGGAGCAAGGACAACAGCCTCTGTGGAGCCGACACAAGTGTGACTAAGGCTTCTCATCACGCAGAAGCCAGGAAGGAGCAACATAGATCCATTTGCACAGGGAAACTTGTCTAATGGACTCAGAGATTTTTCTGAGAGTTCTTTCAGCCTCCCTTCTATACTAAAGTATGGGCATATGCATTTTATAACGGGGGAGTATTCTACTGGGAGAAGCCATCACAAACTCTTATCTCATTTCAAACAGAAAGCAGTAAGACTCCAAAGGCAAAGGTTCCTTCTTTCTTCCAGGAGTCTCTGAGTGAGGGAACCACACAAATCCACTTTAAAGAAAACTTTTACAATGTGTTTCAGCCTGTCTTACCTTCACTTTGCTCATTTGTAGAATGATGATTTTATATTCTCTGAATCCCCCTAGCGCCAAAAGTTTCTAGTTTTGAAAGATTCATTAAGTATAGACTAATGCCTTTCATTTCTACTGTTTCAAAGAGGATCAGGAAACTAACTGGATCAATCCAAATTGACAAATAAAAAGATCTATTTGCTACTTTCCAAATATGCTGTACTTTGAGCCTTTGCTCAGGTCTGTATTTCTCAGAGTGTGGTCCCTGGTCCAACGCCATTAGCATCACCTGAAATGCAAATTCTCATACCCCATCCCAGACTTACTGAATTCCTCCCCGTCTCTCTCAGCCCAGCCACCACGTAAACAAGTCCAGTTGTCCTGCAAGTTCTGGGGTGAGGCTTTGAGGAGAAGAGCCTTGATTTGAAGCCTTAAGAGTGACTCTGGGCTAGAATCACCCAGTTAAGCTGCGTCTCCATTCCTGAGCCACAGAAACTGTGAGATGATAAATGTTTATTGCTCTAAGTTGCTAAATTTGGGGGTAATTTGTTATGCGGCAATAGATAACTAGATACACAGGGCTTGCATGTTTTTGTATTCTCCAAAGCTCATAATGGGATGCTTTGCTCATAATAGGAGCTTATTATATGATTGCTGGAATTGAAGGAATTTTGCCTTGAGAAATTTTCAAGAGTAATTTCTCTGTTTAAAAGGGATGCATTCACTATAGGTTCCAGGGAAAATATGCCTGAATAAGTTACAGGAAAAGAACAAAAAGGGTGGGGGCTGGAGGAACACAGAATGAAAGGAAGAAGGGGAAAACGTGGTAAGTTTGAGGGAAAGTGTCAATTAGGCTTCTCGGATTCTTCGAGTTTTCCTGCAGTTTTTCCAACTTTTGAAATAAGGGAGACTTTGTTGGTTTTGTTTTGTTTTGTTTTGTTTGAGAGACAGATTCTTGCTTTTTCACCTGGGCTGGAATGCAGTGGTGTGATCATAGCTTACTGCAGCCTGGAACTTTTGGGCTCAAGCGATCTTCCCGCCTCAGCCTGTGCCTGAGTCTCCCAAACAGCTGGAACTATAGGCATGTGCCACCAAGCTCATAATTTTTGTAGAGACAAGGATCTTGCTTTGTTGCCCAGGCTGGTCTCAAAATCCTGGCCTCAAGCAATCCTCACACCTTGACCTCCCAAAATTTTGAGATTACACGTGTGAGCCACCAGACCCGGCAAGAGACTTTTTATGTTACCATTTTAAGAGGAATGAGACCCCACTACCCAAATAAATATCTTCAGTGCAATAGAGGAAGTCCAGAAGTTCCAGATTACCAGCCAGAGCCTACCATTTGAAGATGAAGTGTGACACTCAAGAGGCTGAGCTTGGATTTAGCTAAGTATCTGAATGACCACCCTGCACTTCTAGTCTTTCCTGCCACTACATTCATACCTTTCTTTTAAATTTTGACAAATAAAAATTGTGTATATTTATACAATTTGTGTGGTGGTGTACAACATCATGTTTTGAAATATGTATGCACTGTGGAGTCATGCGTCTCACATTTTCTCCTCATCAGTTCCAGACATTGCCTTGAATAATCTGGAAGGTAACACAACACATCCTATGGATTTGTGAGTAGCTCGAAGTTGGCCTTCCTTATTTTATGCATGTGCCCCTCTTGCCTGGCTCAGTGTTACCTCAAGTTTCTTTCTTTCTTTTTTTTAAAAGTTTTGAGACAGATCTTGCTCTGTCACCGAGGCTGGAGTGCAGTGACATGATCTCGGCTCACTGCAACCTCTGTCTCCTGGGTTCAAGTGATTCTCCTGCTTCCACCTTCCAAGTAGCTGGGATTACAGGCACCTGCCATCATGCCTGGCTAATTTTTTGTATTTCTGTAGAAACAGGATTTTGCCACGTTAGCCAGGCTGCTCTTGACAAATAAAAAGATCTATTTGCTACTTTCCAAATATGCTGTACTCCCGAGCCTTTGCTCAGGTCTGCATTTTTCAGAGTGAGGTCCCTGTCACCCAGGCTGAAGTGCAGTGGCACAATCTCGGCTCACTGCCACCTCTGTCTCCTGGGTTCAAGCAATTCAACCTCAGGTGATCCACTGGCCTTGGCCTCCCAAACTGCTGAGGTTACAGGCGTGAGCCAACTGCACCTGGCCTCACCTCAAGTTTCTTTCCCTTTCTTGTCTCAAGGAGGGCTGAGCGTGCCTGGGAGGAAAGACGGGTGTTGAAGACAGACAAGCAGTCCATCTGCTGGTACACACAGCAAGCTTGTCCACACAGTGTTTGGCGTGATACTTATTCTACCCTTCAGGACAATGCTTCCTGGGCACTTCTCAATACTGCTGCTGGCTCCTGCAACCACACACACACACACACACACACACACACACACACACACACACACGTAATACACTCCTCTGAAAAACTCCAATCTCAGACAGAATGCAGCCAGCTGAAACCAGCAGTGGAACATCCTTCTCTAGAAACCTCAGGACATAATGAAGCCTGACTTTCTGGGCGATTGCCTGGCTGGGTGGAGAATGAAGACTTTAATTTCAAACCATCTTGTTTGCACTTTCCTTGAGAAAAAAGTCTTGATTTGGATGACACCCAATATAATATGATTTCTTTGGTGTAAGTGCAAGCATTTTTCTCTTCATTTTAATTTTCCCATTTCCTGAACGTCGGGCCTTTTTTTGAGATTTTTTTCTCTTTCCACTGTTGTCATATTTGGTTTCATTTTTAAGAGTAAAAAATTATTTAGGAGAAAGTCTTAATTAAGTTTTATAGGGATATTAATTTGGCAATTACTTGTGTTACTTAACTAAAGAAAAACCAAATAAAACTATATAGCTGTGATTTCAAGGCACAGCACTTCAGAATAAGTGTCAGACAAAATTGTTTCTCATTATGATCTGGGGAGCGGCCTACGAAAGCTGTTTTGAGTTTGGAGGAATTTTGAAGTTGTTGCTTTATGGAAATTATGATCTTTCTGGGGAGATCTTCCAGGCTGCACATTTGGTAATTTCTTTTTCTTTCTTTCTTTCTTTCTTTCTTTCTTTCTTTCTTTCTTTCTTTCTTTCTTTCTTTCTTTCTTTCTTTCTTTCTTTTTCTTTCTTTCTTTCTTCTTTCCTTCTCTTTCTTTCTTTCTTTCCTTCCTTCCTTTCCTTTCCTTTCCTTCCTTCCTTCCTTCCTTCCTTCCTTCCTTCCTTTCCTTCCTTCCTTCCTTTCTTCTTTCTTTCTTTCTTTCTTTCTTTCTTTCTTTCTTTCTTTCTTTCCTTTTTGAGATGAAGTTTTGCTCTTGTCACCCAGGCTGGAGTACAGTGACACAATCTCAGCTCACTGCAACCTCCGCCTCTTGGGTCGAGCAATTTTCGTGCCTCAGTCTCCCAAATAGCTGGGATTACAGGCATGCGCCACCACTCCCTGCTAATTTTTTGTATTTTTACTAGAGACAGGGTTTCATCACGTTGGCCAGGCTGGTCTCGAACTCCTGACCTCAGGTGTTCTGCCCGCCTTGGCCTCCCAAAGTGCTGGGATTACAGGCGAGAGCCACCACGCCTGGTCACATTCTGTAATTTCTTACACATGCCTGCTTCACCCTTCTGGAAACATTATTCTCTGTAGTGTGTTAGGTAGAAATGTACATCTCCTCTCACCCGGTCTGGAGCTCTCCCCAACGAGAGGGGCATGACTTTCTGATTCTAAGGTGATGAATGTTCCATGGCTTCCAGTGCACAAAGTTCAGCTGGGTGCTCACACGTGGCCGGTTTCTCTCTCTTGAGTTCTCAGTGGATCTGAGTCATGCTGTATCTCCATGGATGTGAGTTAGGATCAATGACCATTGCTCTGCAAATCTCTCTCCCTCCTTACAGGTTTACCAAACTCTACATTTCGAAAGAAGAAGTAAAAATTCATCTTGACCTCTGGTCCAAGTAGTGATTGCTAAGCATATGTGCCAGATATGAGAAACAATATCTTGATGCCTCTCCCACTCCGACGTGCATATCTCCATTGGCTGAGCAATCCAAGCACGGACCTCAACCCATACCCTAGCCAGCTGCTGCTGCTCTGTGAGCTCATCTATCTCCCCAAATGGCTTGTTGTAACCTAACCTTGTCCTGCAGTTTTTCAAACTTCTCTATGACCTAACCTTGATCCATTTGGTCTTGGAAATGCTGGCATGGGTTCTGCTCTTCCCCATCCCAGAC
The DNA here is from genome assembly GCA_963574635.1 of Cheracebus regulus. Taxonomy (NCBI): domain Eukaryota; kingdom Metazoa; phylum Chordata; class Mammalia; order Primates; family Pitheciidae; genus Cheracebus; species Cheracebus regulus. Next base: position 62,088 of record CAUYQU010016557.1, on the reverse strand, counting down.
TTTTTTTTTTTCTTTTTTCTTTTTTTGAGATGGAGTCTGACTCTGTCACCCAGGCTAGAGTACAGTGGCACGATCTTGGCTCATTGCAACCTCTACCTCCCGGGTTCAAGCAATTCTCCTGTCTCAGCCTCCCAAGTAGCTGGGTCTGCAGGTGCATGCCACCATGCCTGGCTAATTGTTGTATTTTTAGGAGAGACGGGGTTTCACCATATTGGTCAGGCCGGTCTTGAACTCCTGACCTCAGGTGATCTGCCCACTTCGGCCTCCCAAAGTGCTGGGATTACGGGCATGAGCCACTGTGCCTGGCCCGATCCCAGACTTCTTCCAGCTGAGGAAGATGCTGAGCCCACGCACAGGCCAAACAATGGTGGGGCTCAGTGACTGCACTGAAAGGGCACTCCAGCCTCCTCCCTCTGTTTATCCTTTTGTCAACATGGACGATGTTTGCCAGGGTAGAAAAGCCACACATTCTTGGTATAATTGATGGGGCACCGTCAAGCAATGGTATAAGTGGTTTATTTTGAAGGAGGTTATTACTGGCCACAAAACTTCAAGTCAGCTGTTTGCTGGGAACCCTTATGAAGGAAGCCCCTGTTTTGGCGTCCACCCTCAAAAGCATCTCACAGAGGGCTTACTGTACTTTTGCACCCAGCCACATTTAATCCATTTATAAGACCCCTTTGTCTGAGATGCCTTACCAGAGGAAATTAATGTAGGATATTGCAGACAGCTTTTTAAAATGTCTTTTCTATAGCACTGTGTAGTTCTGAGAGCAAAGTGGATTTTTTTCCCCCCACATTGTTATGACTTGACATCTCCGTTGTAGAATGTTTCCAGCCGGTTATGATAAGAAAGGGCTGGACTTTTTACTCTTGTGGAAACCACAGCAGAAGAAAGCCATTATATTATCTGTTCACTTACTGTCCTCCTGTAAATATAAATGCATTTAAGCAATGGGTCCATGTTAGGGGGAAGGTGACGTGGCAGCACATCAGGCAGTGAAAAATGGGAAGTTCAAGATCACAATGTTTATCACGTGGACAGCAAAAGGGAAACATGTGCCTCATAGGAAGGAAGATGTATTTAATAAACCTATCCCCATGTGAAAATTCCTTGGCCCTTTTCTTTTCTTTTCTTTTCTTTTTTTTTGAGATGGAGTTTCTCTCTTGTTTCCCAGGCTGGAGTGCAATCGTACAATCTCAGTTCACTGCAACCTCCGCCTCCTGGGTTCAAGTGATTCTACTGCCTGAGCCTCGTGAGTAGCTGGGATGGCAGGCATGTGCCACCACACCTGGCTAATTTTGTATTTTATTAGTAGAGAGGGGTTTCTCCATGTTGGTCAGGCTGGTCTTGAACTCCCGACCTCAGGTGATCTGCCACCTCGGCTTCCCAAAGTGCTGGGATTACAGGCGTGAGCCACCGTGCCTGGCTGGTCTTTCGGTTTTTGCTGTTTTCATTTCACAGTAGATCAGTGTGCATGTCCTCATTGCCTGGCCCCAGTTCAAGTCCTTGTGTAGTGCTTTGGCTTTGAAGTCAGATGACCTGGGGTCAAGTCTGTGCTTTGCATCTGGGTGGCTGTGTGGCCTTGGGCAAGCTATTTGCTCAACTTTCTGTTTCTGCATCTATACAAAGTTAATAAGACTGAAATCTTCCCTTCATAAGGCTGTTGAAGGCCAGAAGTGGTGGCTCACTCCTGTAATCCAAGCACTTTAGGAGACCAAGGTGGGAGGATCGCTTGAGGCCAGGAGTTTCAGTTTGGCCTGGCAAACATAGCAAGATCCCATCTCTACCAAAAAATTAAAAAATTAGCTGGGTGTGTGCCTGTAGTCCTAGCTGTTCGGGCAGCAGAGGTGGGAGGCTCTTTTATGCCAGGAGTTTGGAGCCACAGTGAACCATGATCCACTGCACTCCAGCCTACATGACAGAGTGAGATCCTCTCCCTAAAACAAGGAAAAAAGATCTTCTAGAGGACTAAGTGAGGTAAAGGAAATGTGTGACTGGGGTATAATGGGCATGCAGTCCTGGGAAGCTCTTGCCATCAGAGCACCACAGACACACCCCTCAAATGCTCAGATAAGAAGGGACAGGTTTTTTTTTTTTTTCTTGTTGTTTCTTTGCCAAAGTCACCTGCATTTTCACACACACACACACACACACACACACACACAAACACACACACACACACACGTTTTTTTGAGATGGAGTTTCTCTTTTATTACCCAGGCTGGAGTCAATGGCAGAATCTTGGCTCACCATAACCTCAACCTCTCGGGTTCACAGAGATTCTCCTGCCTCAGCCTCCCAAGTAGCTGGGACTACAGGTGCCCACCACCATGCCCAGCTAATTTTGTATTTTTAGTAGAGACAGGGTTTCTCCATGTTGGTCAGACTGGTCTTGAACTCCCGACCTCAGGTGATCCGCCCACCTCAGCCTCCCAAAGTGCTGGGATTACAGTCATGAGCCACTGCTCCTGGCCTATCATTTATATTTATAGGCAAATTATTTAGGAAATGAAGAGACTATTTTTGGAAAAAAAGAAACAGTATCTCACGAAAGCATAGGGGGCCAGCATAGCAAATGGAAATCATAGAGGCAATGCTTTACTGCTCACCAAGCAGAGAGACATTAAGATCTGTGTGTCAGACACAATCTGCAATCTGAGAGCCGTTCTTTGTGATCAGCCAGAGACAACTCGGGGTCCCCCTCAATCCATAGGTGCAAGAGTGTTTTCCCAACCACCATTTATTTTCTTTCCCTTGTTCTGATTTTGTGAACATTAGTCAATTTCTGATTAATTTAACTCATCTTTCTCAATACTTTTCCCTGAAACCCTACGCTCCTTCAGTCGCTGTCCTTTCTCCCTAATCAACTCCTATTCATTCTTTAAGATGTCCTCTTTGCTGGATGCAGTGGCTCACACTTGTAATCCCAGTACTTTGGGAAGTCAAAGCAAGAGGATTGTTCGAATCCAGGAGTTCAAGACCAGCCTGGGCAACAAGACAAGACATTGTCTCTACAAAAAATTTTTTTTTTAAAAAATGTGCTAGGTGTGGTGGTATATACCTGTGGTCCCAGCTACTCAAAAGACTGAGGTAAGATGATCACTTGAACCCAGGAGATAGGCTTGCAGTGAGCCATGATGGCACCACTGCACTCTAGCCTGGGAACAGAGTAAGACTGTCTCAAAAAAACAACAAAAAAGATGTCCCCTTTTAAAAAGATTCATTTGTCTGCTATTTTCTTAACTCTTTTATACTAAATCATAATTTTAGAAAATTACCTGGCTTTTTCATGAAATTGTAAGCTTGACCGGAGTGATAGTGTTATACTCTCACTATGAAGAGTTCCCTCTTCCCCAGGTGTCACATCTAGTCTGAAGGAAGCATTGAATACATCCTTGAGGACTGGATAGTGAATAAATACATCAAATGAGAAGAGCAATCTGTGGGTGAATCAGTGTTAGACAGTGTGTTGTAGCAGAGTACGATGGCCCAAGCTGTGTCCCTCAAAATTCATGTATTGCAGTCCTAACCCCCAAGTACCCCAGAATGTGACTGCTTTTGGAGATAAGGTCTTTAAAGAGGTCATTAAGTTAAAATGGGGTCATTGTTAGGGTGGGCCTTCCTCTAGTCTCACTGCTGTCCTTATAAGAAGAGACACCATGTGTTTGCCCATTCTTGCATTGCTATAAAGGAATACCTGAGACTGGATAATTTATAAAGAAAAGAGGTTTAATTGGCTTACGGTTCTGCAGGCTGTATAAGAAACATGGCTTCTAGTAAGACCTCAGGAAGCTTTTATTCATGGCAGAAAGCAATGTGGGAGCTTACATGTGACATGCAAAAGCAGGGGCAAGACAGGGAGCGTTGTGGGGGAAAGGTGCCACACACTTTTTAAGGAGCAGATCTTGCAAGCCTTCACTATCGTGAAGACGGCACCAAGCCATGAAGGATCCACCCCTATCATCCAAACACCTCCAAGTAGGCCTGCACTCCAGCATTTGAGATGACAATTCAACATAAGATTTGGGTGGGGAGAAATACCCAAAATGTATCCCACTAGAAGATGAAACACAGAAAAAGGCACCAGAGAAACACAGGCCCAGGATAAAGGCCACGTGAGGATATAGGTAGATGGTGGCCATCTTCAGGCAAGGAGAGAGGCCTCAGGAGAACTCAAACCTGCCAACACCTTGATCTCAGACTACTAGCCCCCATCACAGTGAGAAAACAAATTTTGGTTGTTTAAGCCACCCTGTTTGTGGTATTTTGTTATGGTAGCCCTAGCGAACAAATACACAGAGTAATGTGAATGAACTATTTCTGGGGAAAATGTTGATGTATTTTAAAACTAATGTGGGCCAGGTGTGGTGGCTTACTCCTGTAATCCCAGCACTTTGGGAGGCTGAGGCGAGTGGATCACTTGAGGTCAGGAGTTCAAGACCAGCCTGGCTAACATGATAAAACCCCATTACTGCTAAAAACACAAAAAATTTAGTCCAGCATGGTGGTGCATGCCTGAAATCTCATTTATTTGGGAGGCTGATGCAGGAGAATGGCTTGAACCCGGGAGGTGGAGGTTGCAGTGAACAGAGAATGCGCAGCTGAACTCCAGCCTGGGCAACAGAGTGAGATGCGGCCTCAAAAAATAAATAAATAAAAGAGAAAAATATAATAATGTGAAAGGAGGATTTAAGAGAAAGCTACTTAATATTAACTAAACAGGGGGGCCAGGCACAGTGGCTCATGCCTGTAACCCCACCACTTTGGGAGGCCGTGATGGGCGGATCACCTGAGGTCAGGTGTTTGATACTAGCTTGACCAACATGGGGAAATGCCATTTCTACTAAAAAAAAAAAAAAAATTAGCCAGACATGGTGGCACATGCCTGTAATCCCAGCTACTCGGGAGGCTGAGGCAGGAGAATCGCTTGAACATGGGAGGCGGAGGTTGCAGTGAGTCGAGATCGTGTCATTGCACTCCAGCCTGGGCAATAAGAGCTAACTCCATCTAAAAAAAAAAAAATTAACTAAACAGCAATAATAAGAAGTCACCATTATTGAGTGCCTACTATCTGCTGACACTTTTCAAAGTGGCTGACATATATTATTTAATTTTTACAATAATCCCATGAAGTAGTTATTATCATCCCTATTTTATAAATGAGGAGGAAAGTGAGGTTTGGGTGGGTTGAGTAAAATCTCACAGGTCACGCAGGTGCTGAGTAGTGGGCTGGGACCTGAACATAGGTCTGATTCTAAGCTCATCTGCGTATTCCACCATATTGCCAAGTTACATCCATCACAGAGAGCAGTCCACAACAGCATCATAGAATTTGACTAGCCTCTGAGGCATGTTTTCTCAAAAGCATTAAGCTTCAAAGGAACATGTCTCCAGAAACACATGGAAATATTATAGCTGAGAAGATTCTGAAAGTTTGCTGATAGGTGAAATTACGTATCTGGGAACTTGCAAAGAATTTTTTATGGAGACAAAATTGATTTTGCAGTAGGCAATAACTGAGTAAAGCAAATAGGTACAAATGTGAGACTTGCAAAAAAATTGTAAAAGATTCAGCCTAAAATATTCCCAATTAATTTGTATGTGATGAGCTCAAACTCTGTATGACTCTTCAGCAAATGAACTGGCGTCCATTTGCAGAGATGCTAAGTTGCCAGCATTCTCCTATAAGTGAATTGCAGAAAATGGGCTTGATTCTAGGTCATTTCATTTAAAGCTTACTTCTTTTATCCCACAGGGTTAAATTCAGTAGAAAAATAAAAAGGTTTAAGAATATTTTTCACACTAAGAATTTCCTCATCAAAGGCATTTTAAAAGGCTTTTAAAAAATCTGCATTTATTAATGAAAATACATTGCTTAGTTACAGCACTGATCACTGTCTTTTACTGATTCCAAAGTTTAGGAAGAGTCTATTAACTGGAAACGCAATACAATTCAGAAAATAAACCACAACAAAATCTTGGAAAAGTAAAATACTTTCCCACAGAAGCTTCTGGCCCCTTATCATTCCTTTAGTGTTCTCTAACTTTCTTGAAAACTGGGTTTGTGTGGACTATTGCTTTCATATTATCTACAGTTTTTAGCACTGGCTAAACTAGACTGAATTCTCCTCTTCTTGGAATTAGCCCAAGTATTGATCAGTTTCCTTTGAAATCAGTTCTAACTCTCCTTTTGGAATAGCAGGGGAGAATCAAGCTTATTTTCCAGGTTTTCTTGACCATGGTTGCTCTTGGCATATCTTAATGTGTAGCATCTGCCCTTTTGGTTCTGAATTTACTCCATAAGCCAGAGTCTGACTAGCTTAAAACTTGTATGTGATATAGCAACATGTGATTTCAACCTGTAAAGACAAAAGAGTACCCTTTATCCTCTACTGTCCTAATCTCTTTGGGGGGAAAGATGAATTAATTGCAAGAAAGAGAAGTGTGTTGCTTGTAATTATGTGGCATGTGTAAGAAAAGGCCAGCTCAAGTGCAAGAGTACAGCTTCTGCTATAGAACAAGATCTGACTTGGGTGTATAAAGCAACACTGGGAATCAGACCAGAAAAAGAAATCAACCCAGATGTCACTGAGTTTCATTATGAAAGTAACAATAGCATGAAATCACTTTTTAAAAAATTCAGAAACAACCTACACTTATTCTCAGTTAGAACTCATTATTGGTCCCTGGTTGAACTTCAGAAAGATTTAAGCTGAAAGAAACTAAATGTTCAGAATGCACCAGCAAAATTCTCCTTAATTTAAGGATTGGAAAGAATAGAATCAGTAGAAGGTTAGATGTAGCATAAATTAAAAAAAAAAAAATCTACTGAAAGACCACACATTATCACATCGCATGGGACTAGGTATAACACTGACTTCTTTCAACAGTATTGGGTAAATATTTGACCGCCAATGTCGTTATGGTTAATGTATATTCTAGACCTCGGAGGACATTAGAATGGAAGACAAGCTTTCTGATTGGCTCTCTGAAAGTCTTTGTTTGCTTGGGAACGACTGGTAATATACTCTGTCCTTAACTTGGTGCAGTTCAACTCCTAGCTGTTCGATAGATAAAACAATAATGATCTCATCCTTTTGATCATTTAACTAAATGTGATTTGTAAATCAGTATGTAATAACTTCAGGTTAATTATTAACTCTCAGAAAATATTCTATCAATAGCCTTCAGGGCTAATATTCCCTTATTTAATTCTGGAAAGATTGAGACATAGGTGCTGTACATCCTTGAATGTCCCATAAAATCAAAGTTGATTACAATGACACTAATATTTCTATAACTCATGTCTTTCTTGCAATTCCCTATAAGGATAAAACAAATTCCTCTATGTTAAATTACTCATTTTGATAACTATGTGAGAAGACGGTGCACAGATGGTATTTCTGAGAATGGCATCAAAGCATTTAAAATGCTGATTGGCAACGTATCGCATATTTATGTATGAGTGGAAAGTCATCTTTTGGCTATATTAATGCTGCAGAAATAAACACACTTCGGTATCTGATGCAAAGTTTTGAGTTCTCATGGCAATATCTGTTCACTTTGCTTACCAGGTACAATAATGGAGTCGACATTTTTATCAGTCAGCTGCATTTATTCAACACCCACCGTGTGTTCAGCGTCAGGTGCTTTGGAGCCTTGGCGAGAAAGACAGTCAAGGACTTTATAGTTTAATGGGGGAGAAGGAAAAACACAAATGTGTACATGTAAACAAGCAGGGTTGGAGATGTCTAAACACACACAGCATCCTGAGCATCTGTGCAAAGATACAGGTGGAAGAGACCAAAGGTGGGTGTGTAGAATGAGTGCATCAGCTGAACTCAGGTGAGTATTGTTTTGTCTAGGCTGTGTTGGAGTTTGAACAGAATTTGTTTTCCGTTTCTTAAAAAATTGAAGAATCATATACATTCACGAACAGAATTTTTCATTCCATTTTTGGTGCAGCTGGGTGGGCTCTATGGGATCTGAAGGGAGGGAAGTATATTTCTAGTGGAGAGAAATGCCCATGTGGTGGTTCCCAAAATGTGGTCCAGACCAGTAGCATCAGCCTCATCTGGGCACTTGATGGAAATGCAGATTATCAGGCCCCACCTCAGACCTACTAAGTCTGAAACTCCTGGAGTGGGGCCTGGCTATCTGTGTTTTGGCAAGCCTGCCAGGGGACTCTGACGCTTAAGTGTGAGAAGCACTGCTCTAGGAGATGGCTCTGTCTGGAGCAAGGGCAGTATTCTTTGGAAATGACAGGTCCAGAGGCCACCTTTTACCCATAGGAGGCGTTCTACAAGACAAAAGCAGTTGATGAGGAGGGGGCAGTTGTGAAGACCTCAAAACTCACCACCAGAAACTTCAAGAGGCTACACTGAGCCCTCTGAAATGTTTATGTTAGAGCCACTGTACTGACCTAATGTCTTCAGAGAATACTAACTTTTGCATTTCCTGACTTTTATGAGAGGCTTTTAAATGTAATTTCCTTTACTTTTAAGGAAAAGATGAGATGGTGGGCAGGGGGCTTGTAGGGGATGGGTACCTAGTAGTAAGAAGGTAAAAATAGGAAAAAGATTTTCAAGAAAAATTCTTTAAAGACATTGCTGCAAAGCCTATATGCCTGGACTGAAACTCAATAGAATAATAACAGTAATAGAAGCTAATATTTATATAGCTCTTATTATGTGCCAGGCATGTTCCAAAGTATTTAGCAACATGGTCATTAGTGTTCTTGAAAGCCATCTGTGCATCGTCTTCTCACATAGTTATCAAAATGAGTAATTTAACACAGGGGAATTTATCTTTATAGGGAATTGAAAGAAAGACATGACTAACAGAAGCAACAATATTAATTCATTAATCCCCGCAACCACTTCTCACGTTAAAAATAAGGAAACTGTAGCACAGAGAGGTTAAGAAACTTGCTCGAGGTCATACAGCTAGAGCTGGTACTAGAGCTCTGGCTTGCAGGCTGTGTTTTTAACCATGACACTATGTTATTCTCCAAGAACTAAAACACTGGGAGACAACTATTTCTATTTTGGAAGAGTGACTCATTGTTCTATATTGTTTGGCATTTGAGTATTAAACTTCAGGGCCTGATGACTTTCTTATTTAATTTTCTGGTTGGCCAGCCGAGTATTTCCTGGGTCTACCCAGTTCTCACAGAAAGTAGCTGAGGCTGACTTCTGGGCAGGGTAAATCAGTTACAAAATAAAGGTTAGGCTCACTGCCCAGAGCAAAGCTGGAAAAGGCTCTGGAGCGATTGTCCCGCAGCCTGGAGCAGTTTAGCTTGGCCTCGGCAGTCCCTGCAGGTTTCAGGGGCTCCTAAAAGGCTTGAGTCCCCCTCAGAGTGCATGGAGAGCAAGTTTCACAGGGTAGAGGGAGTTAGGGGAGAGAAAAAAGAAGACACAGTTTGTTGACACCATCTTGTCTTCTATGAGTCATTCTCAGGACTAAAAGTCGTCACCATTTATGGGTGAAGAGCATGGACTTCGGGGTCAGACAACAGCTTGACTTTGAGTCCCAGTTCTTTCACTTATTAGATGTGGGAACTTCCCTGCTTTCCCTCACTTATAAAATGCAGACAACATTAGTTCTTGCCTTGGTGGTTTTGAAAGGATTAAGTAAACAATACACTCAAGTACTTTTTCTTTTTTCTTTTTCTTTCTTTTTTTTTTTGAGATGGAGTCTCGCTATGTTGCCCAGGCTGGAGTGCAGTGGCACGATCTTGGCTCACTGCAACTTCCGCCTCCTGGGTTCAAGCGATTCTACTGCCTCAGCCTCCCGTGCACCACCACGCCCATCTAATTTTTGTATTTTTTAGTAGAGATGGGGTTTCACCATGTTGGCCAGGATGGTCTCGATCTCTTGACCTCGTGATCCACCCGCCTCGGCCTCCCGAAGTGCTGGGATTACAGGCATGAGCCACCGCGTCCGGCCGACTCGAAGTTCTTAAAACACCGTATGGCACACAAAGCAAGAGCTAGCTCTTCCTGTACTGACCTCCTGCTGCACACGTGGTGCCATCCTATAAGTGTTCAAGAACACTAATGACCGCCTCCCACTATTTCTCACAACAACTCTATGACTTAGGTATCTTCCATTTTGCAGGTGAAGAAACTGAGCCTCAGAGGTGTTCACTGGCCCAAGCTGACTCGAGCAGGGATGGTCTCAGCCAGGCGTTAGCAGAGGTGTCCCCTCTGCTGCAGGCAGACATGCACCCCCGCTGGATTGAAATAATTGTTTACGGGGTCCTGGGGAAACCGCTACTGACTTACTGCTTTGTTCACCGGTTTTCAAGCTGGATTTGAAGCAGCTTTTAATCACTTCGCTCATAAACGTTCACTGCTCGGTGGGAGTCCTCCCATAGGTTATCTCACGGATGCATCAGCATAAGAAATGTTTGATGGGGCCTGCAATTTGCTTGTCATTTTCGGCCCACGTGAGTGATTGATAAGTGCTTTGAGTCACATCTGAGACTTCCTTTTAGGGAATGCATGTAGATCAGCAGTCACATTCCCTGACACCTCTCACACCTTCAGCTGAGCTGTCACCAACACACTGACATATTGGAAGCTCGGGCCTCTGCTCATTATGTACATAGGAAGGGACAGCTGGTCCAGGTCAGCAGAGAGGAAACACATGTCAGGGTCCACTGTGAACTCTGACCTCTCTGCCCTCTGGCCCAGAGGACAGTCTCACGGCTAGGTTGCTGTCATGGTCATTCCCAGGTACACCATTCAACCTCATGTAGCTGCAGAGTTAATTTGCCGTTTTCTGTTTAGTCACACGACAAGTCTGAATTTCTTTAGCAAATTGATTTTGCTCCCTGGTGTCTTATAGCCGACATTCCAGACGACACAGGTCACTATTTATTTCAGACCCTAAAATAGTTGCCCTCGGTGTGTTGTGAGAGACCGAAACCGAAAGGGTATGTTAATGGGTCATGAGTTCATATCTGCGCATGTTTTACTGCTGTTTGCACTGCAAATTTTTTTTTTTTTGAGACTGAGTTTCACTCTATCTCCCAGGTTGGAGTGCAGTGGCACCATCTTGGCTCACTGCAGCCTCTACCTCCCGGGTTCAAGTGATTCTACTGCTTCAGCCTCCCGAGGAGCTGGGGCTACAGGTGCCTGCCACCACACCTGGCTGATTTTTTGTATTTTTACTAGAGACGGGGTTTTGCCTTGTTGGCCAGGCTGGTCTCAAAATCTTGATCTCAGGTGATCCCCCTGCCTTGGCCTCCCAAAGTGCTGGGATTACAGTTGTGAGCCATGGTGCCCAGCCTACAGTAAATCCTTTGACTTTGTAATATGTACTTTATTTATTTTTATTTTATTTTTTTAGATGGAGTCTCCCAGGCTGGAGTGCAGTGGTTCAATCTCAACTCACTGCAACCTCCGCCTCCTGGGTTCAAGCAATTCTAGGGCCTCAGCCTCTTGAGTAGCTGGGATTACAGGCATCCACCAATATGACTGGCTAATTTTTTTTGAGTTTTTAGTAGAGACAGGGTTTCACCATGTTGGCCAGGCTGGTCTTGAATGCCTGACCTCAGGTGATCCGCCCACCTCGGCCTCCCAAAGTGCTGGGATTACAGGCATGAGCCACCTCGCCCAGCCAATATTTACTTTAAAGCATACTGTATACCAGGAAGAAAAGAAGCAACAAGCAAAATTCACAGTATCAATGACAACATAAACCTAGAAACGGAGACTGTATTTGATTACTAGGTATTAAGTTGAAACACATAAAATTGAGACTCTTTTATATTTTTGACCTGTAAGAACAAACTATCCTTGGGCAACAGTGGAGTTAAAATTAGGTGAAAAAAGAAAATATTCAAAAATATCAGAATGGAAATGTCCTTGTGCCTTCCACGTTATCAAGACACGTGATAAAATATTAGAGGAATTTTAGCTGGAAAACTTAGCAATATTAGTACTGGAGAAAGATAAGAAGTTTTTACAATTCAAGAAAGATACATCTGGTAAGACAAAATATCAAAGGAAAAATATTAGCAGGGGTTCTGACGGAACCCACCTGGGCCTCAGTTTTCTCATCTGTAGAATGGGATACTTCATGGAATGATTTCCTGGACTTTGAAGTATGTGGAGTCTGAGATGTAATTAACATTTGAAATGCACATGGGATTGAATGTTGACTTTCTTTTTTCTTTTTGGAGAAAGAGTTTCACTCTTACTGCCCAGGCTGGAGTGTAATGGCGCAATCTTGGCTCACCGCAACCTCTGCCTCCCGGGTTCAAGCGATTCTCTTGCCTCAGCTTCCCAAGTAGCTGGGATTATAGGCATACACCACCATGGCCGGCTAATTTTGCATTTTTAGTAGAGACGGGGTGTCTCCATGTTGGTCTGGCTGGTCTCAAACTCCCAACCTCAGGTGATCTGTCCGCCTCAACCTCCCCAAGTGCTGGGATTACAGGCGTGAGACACTGCTAGATGATCCAAACTAGATAATCTTTTTTGAGGATCTATGGAGAAGACCCTCCGTTTGAGACAGCTATCATATATTTCTCTAAGGCTTGTTTAAGCTTAACATTAAACAGAAATGTTCCTGAGTTGCTGTATCCCAGGGGATTTTAGTGAACATACACAAGATGTTTCATGCCCTTCATGTTTCTACCCAGTAGAAAAAAATGAAATCAATTTGTAGCTTGGACCAGAAACAGGAGGTGGTTCTTTTTTACCACTAGCCTTGAAAATATCTTTCTCCTTGTGGTGTGGCAAGAGGAGTTTAGCACACACCATCACCCTCCTCAGAGGACCCCAAAAAGCTAAAGGGGGGTGTGGATGGAGGGAGAACTTTTTCTGAGCAGTTACTAAGCAAGTCAGGTAACACCATTTTACAGACATCATTGGAGAGAAGCAAAGTCTCTGTGGCATTGTCATGACAATGTCTGTATATTCAAGCAAATCCATCAACAAGGACTGAAGTCAGTTCTTCAAATGGTAATACAATCCCCATTCAAGGAAGAGACACGATGCCAGTTGGTATCATTTTGAAAATACCAATAACACTCCTCCAGGTGTACTAAATGCATGAATTGTGTTAATCCTGAAAGTACTCTACATCTAGTACCTCTTATAACAGATGATAAAACTGAGGCACAGCTGGGATTTAAAGGTTGTAGGTCCATACGGAAATGGATGAGGAAAAGCTGGGTATCACGGGTAGAACAGAAACCTACCAAGGAACACAAGGATTTTTTTTTTTTTTTTGAGACAATTTCACTCTGTCACTCAGGCTGTAGTGCAGTCACACTACAACCTCTGCCTACTGGGTTCAAGCGATTCTCCTGCCTCAACCTCCCGAGTAGCTGAGACTACAGGTGTGCACAACCATGGCCAGGCTGGTCTTGAACTCCTGGCCTCAAGTGATCTGCCTGGCTCGGCCTCCCAAAGTGCTGGAATTACATGCGTGAGCCACCACACCAAGCCACGAGGATTCTTTTAATTGAAAATAGTGCATAGTCCCACTATGATGTATTTAATAGAAAAACGCTACTATATATTATTTAATTAATTATTATATGAGAGGGCGTGCACGTGGGCACACACACACACACACGTAATTCATGCTCATCTATTCTGTTTGTTGTCTTCATAAATCTCAGATAATAAGCCTTTCCAAGTATTGTTAGATAGGAAACTGGTCTGATTGGGCTTCACCTGACAATGCAGTTTACATGCAGGTCAGTCTTACTGACCTAAGTTAAGACCCCAGCTCCAGTATTCATCAGCTGTGTGACCCAAGTAAATTGCCTAGTAATTTTAACAATATCTACTTCACAGAGCTGCTGCGAGATTTAAATAAGATCATATGTCTAAAGCAGTTAGTACAGTACCTAACACATGGTAAACGCTTAATAAACAGTGACAAAAATAGCGATTTCTAGTGTCACTCAACAAGGTAAACCGTGTCCTTTCACAGCGCTCACTTTGCCAGGTTTAACAGGTGTGACACTCTATAAACTTGCTCCCCAAGGCACTGCTGTAGACCCAACAAATAGAAAGATATTTAAGGTAATAAACTTGTTCAGTATCTTGCCAATTTTATGGGCCAGTCCAACAGGATCTGCCCCAATCTTAGGAATGCAGTGATAAAGGCAGTGCCACTAAGCTCAATTTTTTTTTGCTGGGGCAGCTCTTCCCATAAGATGCCTCCAACAGACTTCCCTTTGCCCCATTTGCTTTTTCCACTGCTGTGCATGAAACCAAAGCTATGTGTATTTTCATTTCCAGTGTTCTCATATGTTGATCTTTTTCATCTACTAAAAAATAGTGAGCTTGAAAAGTTCAATTAAAATGAAACATAAATATTTTCTTTCTTACTGTGTCATTAAAAACTCTCTCCCACTCCCCAACGTTACTTGGCACCCACCCAAAGAAAATGTTTTCCCCTTTTGGCCCCCAGTGTTTAAAGCATAGAGGAAACAGGTCTGGTTAGTCTGTCTCGACAGGATCCTCACATAGGGAGAAGAGCAGAGATTTCAAAGGGCTGGAAAACAGAGTACAAAGTAGAAAAGTAAGCAGAGGGAAAAAGGAGGATGGCTGAGAGTTAAAAGAGAGAAGAAAATCATTTCATAGTCCCAGCCTAGAATGGACAATTTCTGTAAGATTGTATCTTATCTTGGGTTTCTGCATTTAAGTGTAAAGCTCACTGTTAGGTGATGAGCCCCTCCAGAAGAGAGTCTAATATAGCATTATCTCTGGTCATTTCTGGTCAATTCCAACATTATTCAACACAGCTGGTATTTCAGATTTATGTTATCAGGGGATAGATCATCTTCAACAGCAGCAGTGGCACAGATACTATTGAGCATTTACTATGTGCTATGAAGTTAACAAGGATTACTTTCTTTACTCCTTAAAGAAATCCTATGAGCTATGTGCAATTATAATCCCAATTTCAAAGATAGGAAACCTGAGTTTAGGGAGGTTAAAACTAGTAGTTGACTGAGGCTGGATTCAAACCCTAGCAGTTGGACTCCAGAACTTGTGCGCTCTATTATATTCCACAGGGTACTCCAAATTTTTGGATACGTTTTCAGAATTCTTACTATAACTCCTCTAGCTCCCACTCCTCTTCTTCCTCTCTGTCATCCTCCTCCTTTTTCTCTGCTGCCTTCCTCTTTTTACATGGATCCTGCCCAGAGAGTCAGGTTCTATTTTGTAAGTGGTGCATCATGCAATTTTATTTCCTATCACAGAGCTACTGTATTCCAACCAGTCGTTTTCCCAATAGTTGCTAATCCAGCGAAATCAGTATCAGTCACCACAGAAAATTCATATAGAGGGAACTGCTCCATCTAGAGTTTCATTTCGCAAATAAGTTGTTTGCTGTTTCCATTTAGTGCTCTTCCTCTCTTCCTTCCTTCCCAAGATGACTTTGCCTTGTCTAAACATTAGGCTTTCTATTCCAGGTTAAGCCAAAAATAAACCAATTTATGGAGGCATGCTCAGTGAGTGGCTTCCTGTAGATATCTGGAGGGCCACACATTCCTTTTCATCTTCTCTTTTCTCAACAAATATGTCTCAATTTCAATCTTTTTTCTTAGGGAAATACTCTCCTTTCTCTTCCCCATACTCTAAGCTCTTTTTTCCTCTTTGTTTTATCCATTTAGCTGCTTCAATTTCTGTCCTGCTGACTTTGAAACAATATAGTCAAAACTGAGGTGAGAACAGGCTACACTTTTTGTTGAGATTATTTTAATCAGAACGCTCTTACCTTGATGTGGAAAAATCTTACCCCAAAATGTAACACAGAGGCAGCTGAAACCCAGGTAAGAGTTTCTCTGATCTTCATCTGTTGGGGTGATTGACACAGTGTTTCATGTTCACAGTCCAGTTGCAAATAAGACAAATCCTTGACCCTTAAAAGCAGCTGTTGTTGAAACCTTTTAAGGTGGTTAGGCAAGAAGGATCTGAGAGCAGATTGTATTCTTGTGGTATGTATGGTCATAGTATATCTTCCATTATAAAGTATAATATATTGCATTTGCTAGCTGTATAATTTTGAGTAACCTCTATGGGGCTCAGTTTCCTCATCTATGAAGTGGGGAGAATAAAAATAACTACTTTAAAGGGTTGTCATAAGAAATAAATTGGTATATGTATGGTATATATATATACATATATATATTAGAGCAGTACCTAACACTGGAAGTTAAATATGTGTTACTTGGGTGGGTGTGGTGGCTCACGCCTGTAATCCCAACATTCAGCATTTTGGGAGGCCAAGGTGGGTGGATCACCTGAGGTCAGGAGTTTGAGACCAGCCTGACCAACATGGTGAAACCCCGTCTCTACTAAAAATACAAAAATTAGCTGGGCATGGTGATACATGCCTATAATCCCAGCTACTTGGGAGGCTGAGGCAGGAGAATCGCTTGAACCTGGGAGGTGGAGGTTGCAGTGAGCCGATGTAGTGCCATTGCACTCCAGCATGGGAGAGAGAGAGAGACTCTGTCTCCAAAAAAAGAAAAACATATATGTGTGTGTGTGTGTGTGTGTGTGTGTGTATCTTATTATTATTCACTTAAAATTCTAGACCTCATGCTTATTTTAACAGTGTCAGTTTGCCACTCTTATTTATTCATTCATCATTCCTTTCATCCATCCTTCCTTCCAAATGTATTTATTTAGTACCTAATATGTGACAGGCACTGTGATGGGCTCTGGGATGCAGTGGTAAGCAAAAGTAGAATCATTGCTTTCATGGAGCTCACAGTCTAGTGGGGAGACCAGGCAGAAGTCAAGTGATCATGTGAGATCATGTAAATGCCATATGAAGCATTCTATGAAGAATTCATGAGCTGGCTGACGGTGCAAAGGAGTTTATAACATGGGGATTTGGCTTAAGCAGGAAGCAGAGGGTCGTCCTCAAGTGCCACTGAGGAGCTGATATAAGTTAAGAGCTTAGGGGTGAGAAGAGGAGTTGGCAAAGAGAGGAGGAAAGAGTGCTCCAGGCATGGGAATCTGGGTGGTGAGATACAATGGGAAGAGAGAAAGGGTGGCCACACAAATATCGCAGAGCTCTCTGGGCCAATTCAACTGAAGTCGTCAGAGCAGCTGGGAGCAGTGGCTCATGCCTGTAAGCTCAGCACTTTGGGAGGCCAAGATAGGTGGATCACCTGATGTCAGAAGTTCAAGACCAGCCTGACCAACATGGTGAAACCCCATCTCTACTAAATATAAATGAAATTAGCTAGGCATGGTGGCACGTGCCTGTAATCCCAGCTACTTGGGAGGCTAAACCAGGAGAATCTCTTGAGCCCTATAGGTGGAGGTTGCAGTGAGCCAAGATCGCACCATTGCACTCCAGCCTGGGCAACAGAGTGAAACTCTGTCTCAGAATAAAATAAAATAAAATAAAATAATTTTTCAGAGCAATGGGGAGCCTTCGAACAATTTTTCTTTTTTTGAGATGGTGCCTTGCTCCGTTGCCAGGCTGGAGTGCAGTGGTGTGGTATCGGCTGACTGCAACCGCCACCTCCTGGGTTCAAGCAATTCTCTTGCCTCAGCCTCCCAAGTAGCTGGGACTACAGGTGTGCACCTGCATACTCAGCTAATTTTTGTATTTTTAGTTGAGACGGCGTTTCACCATGTTGGCCAGGATGGTCTCAATCTCCTGACCTTGTGATCTGCCCGCCTTGGCCTCCCGAAGTTCTGGGATTACAGGCATGAGTCACCACTGTGCCTGGCCTGCCTACAAACAATTTTAAGCTAGGTTTTATTTTTATTTTATTTTTATTTTTTGAGATGGACTCTTGCTCTGTCACCCAGGCTAGAGTGCAGTGGTGCAATCTTGGCTCACTACAACTTCCCTCTCCTGGCTTCAAGCAATTCTCCTGTTTCGGCCACCCAAGTAGCTGGGATTACAGGTATGTGCCACTGCATCTGGCTAAGTTTGTATTTTTAGTAGAGACAAGATTTCACCATGTTGTCCAGGCTGATCTTGAACTCCTGACCTCAGGTGATCTGCCCTCCTTGGCCTCCCAAAGTGCTGGGACTATAGGCATGAGCCACTGTGCCTGGCCTTAAACTAGGTTTCGTGTGTGTGTGTGTTTGTGTGTGTGTCTTGGGGGTGGCGGTAGTATGCAGATTTTAGTGTGTTTTATGTGTGTTTCCAAAAGATTACCGTGGCTGCAGTGTGAAGAATGGTTCTGAAGAGCGAATCGGGATGCTGAGAGAAGGGCGAGACGGCTGTTGCAGTAATCTATGAGTGAGACGTTGACAGCATGGGCCACGCTGGCAGTGGCCAAGGTGGAGTTGTGAGGATGGAGGCGAATGGCATTTAGCAAATAAAATTCATATGTTTGGAGATCGATAACATTGGGAGTGGGGCAGAGAGGGCTGGGTGCCATGGGTGACTTCATTAATTCTGATGAGGTTGACCATTTTTCCTTTTGCCCCCTCGAGTGCCCATACCTCCTAGGTCCATAGCCGACGTGTGGAATCTTTTACAGGGTTGAAATAATCAAGAACATTTGAGCAACATTGCTTGGACATGCTAATTAGCCAAAATAAAAGAAGAAAGTTGACCCTCAACCCTTGTCTTTGTGTTTTTTTCCAGCTGCAGAAGTCATTTTTGGTTGTTCTCTGACTCCGGTAAACAACAATCCCTGTCGCCTTATCCCTTTGATGGCTGGTTCCACTTCTATATTTTCACTTGGACACGATTCTCACTGACAGTAGAAAGTTCAGCACCAAGACCCGCAGCTGTGAAAATACTTGCTCCTCTTCAGAACTATTAGTTCTCCTGGGAATCCTGTCACAGTGCCAACCACTTGCTGGTCTCGAAGTGACCCTGTTATTTTGGGAGGTAGTAAAGGAAATGATATTTTTAAAACCCCAAGTGGCACTCTCTTTGGACACTGAAAGGTGTGTAAGTGATAAAACGCTCACTATGCTGAAGGAGCAGGAGAGCACACAGGTGCCGGAGACTCTCTAGTGTCTCTATCTGTGGCTGCAAAATACCGCTGAGCTCACCGAAATCATCCGGGACCAAAGCGTTCTCTTCTGTTGAATAATTAGACAACAGAAGTGGTTAGTTTGGAAAAGCTAACTCTCTTCTGTATGTGTTTTAGAGTTTTTATCACAAACAAAACACAATCCTTGGACAGGTTTAAGAGCATAGGGAAAAGACTGCTAGATTTTGACTGTGAGCACAGAACCTGTGTTTTATTATTCTTTGTATTTCAAACATACCCACAGGGCTTCTCATTTAGTAGGTGCCCCAAAAATACTGGTTGGATAAAAGTTTCGTTGATGTTTTCACAGAGTATTATTTCTATGGTGTGGTAAATTGAGCTTTTTTTTTTTTTGAGACAGAGTTTTGCTCTTGTTGCCTAGGCTGGAGTGTAATGGCGCGATCCTGGCTCACTGAAACCTCCACCTCCTGGGTTCAAGTGATTCTGTTTCCTCAGCCTCCTGAGTAGCTGGGACTATAGGCACCCACCACCATGCCCAGCTAATTTTTTTGTATTTTTAGTAGAGACAGTGTTTCACCGTGTTGACCAGGCTGGTCTCAAACTCCTGACCTCAGGTGATTCACTACCTCAGCCTCCCAAAGTGCTGGGATTACAGGTGTGAGCCACTGCGCCTGGCCAGAGTTGAGCATTTTTTGTTCTACTTGGTAGAGACAATGTTTCCCTGCTCCTTATTTATTTTGACCATTATTTAGCTACAATGGCGTTCTAAAATGAAACAATAAAGAAATAATTTTGAGTACCATTTTGCATGTACAGATACATACGCTTGCTGACCAGGTGCAGATAGAGATGCTCTGCCTGGAAGATGCTTTTGCAACTTCATTGCACTGAAATGAGGGGATTGATGTGAGAGGAAGGGAAAGTAAGACAAAATTCACAACTTAATTTCTAAGCAGGATTGCTCTTTAAAAAATAAATTTTAAGTGCTTCTTGCATACCCAGTATAGGCACTGGGGGATTTTCTGGTGATTTGTGATTTGTAATTACCCAGAATATGATCCAATAGTCCCTTGTCCTTTGAAGCAATTGACCCGTTCTCTTGACTGCTGCTCTGTACTTTTTCACTCTCAGCTCTCAAGTCAGGGCCCCATTCCTGCCGGTCTGTCTTGTTGGAACAGTCTCTTTACACTTTATTCTTAATTTCTCCTTGTTGCTGGATTATTGTATGTTAGTGCTTCTCAAATTGTGGTCCCCAGACCAGTATATTAGCGTCACCTGGAAACATATTAGAAATGCAAATTCCTGGCTGGGCATGGTGGCTCACACTTATAATCCTAGCACTTTGGGAGGCCAAGGTGGGCGGATCACCTGAGGTCAGGAGTTTGAGACCAGCCTGGCCAACATGGTGAAACCCCGTCTCTACTAAAAATACAAAAAAAATTAGCCAGGTGTGGTGGTGGGAGCCTATAATCCCTACATGGGAGGCTGAGGCAGGAGAATCTCTTGAACCTGGGAAGCAGAGGTTGCAGTGAGCTGAGATTGTGCCACTGCACTCTCTAGCTTGGGTGACAGAGTGAGACTCCCTCTGAAAAAAGGAAGGAAGGAAGGAAGGAAGCAAGGAAGGCAGGCAGGCAGGCAGGCAGGCAAATTCCTGAGCCCTACCCTGGACTTCCTAAAGAAGACACTGGGGGCCTCAGCAGTTTCCTTTTAATAAGTAAGTGATTTTGATGCACTTTCAAATGTGAGAACTACTGACATATATAAAACTCATTCTAAGTATATCACCTTTTTGTTCAATACCTTCTATTGCCTGTTTTTTTTTCCCCCAAAACTTGTCTAAGGGTCTGTTTTTATATCTGTCTATTCAGTGCTTTCTACTATAGAACACCAGCTGATGTTTCCCTAAACATGTCAGTGTACCCCACACCGCACAATTCAAGTAGAGTGCTTGTTTTTCCCTCTCTTCTTTCTTCTTGTAGAAACCACACTCATTCTTTAGAGCTGTTTGAAAACTTAACATTTATCTAAGTAATTCAGACATGTGGATTTAAAATCAACTGGTATTGAAGGGTCTGTGAAGAAACATAATAGGCGCTACCCGACCTCTCAACCACTCTTTTCTATTCCCCAGGGAAAATAACTTTAATCTTTTCGATTTTTAGTTTTTCTTACAGTGACCTTTAATCTGCAAACACCTCTAATGAAAAATAGTTAAACATTTTATCTACTAACTTTTATGTTTATCTAATTTTTGCTACAGCAATGTATTAGTTACAGTTCTCGAAAGGGACAGAACTCTACACAATTTGAATAAATAAAATTTTAGGTTGATAAAATTTGGTAGACACCTCATTTCTTCTCTTGACTATTCCTCTTGACTACTTATCTTTAGTTAAATCTTGATCTCGTGCCAAGTTTATCCTTTTCAGGGAGCGTTTTCAGTTACTGCTGTCTTCCCTGCCATGACAGTGCTTTGTATCTCTCTCTTTTAACGCATGCCAGCCCTATCTTGTATTACACCAATGCTTGAAAGTGTGCATTTCCCATCCCAGCTAGGTTGTAAGAGCCAAGGAAATCTAACTGGTGTTTTCTCTGTATCCTCCCAGGGCCAACCACAGGACCTGGGACATGGTACTATCACATGTTGCTTAATGACAGGGGTATGCTCTGAGAAATGCATCCTTAAGCAGTTTCATTATTGTGCAAACATCATAGAGTGTATTTGTCCAAACCTGGGGTAGAGCGTACTACACACATAGGCTATATGAGACAGTCTATTGCTCCTAAGTGACAAATGTGTACAGCACACTACTGCACTGAATACTGTAGGCAAATTAACACAATGGTAATTATTTGTATACCTAGATGTATCCAAACATTAAAAAGGTGCATCAAAATTATAGTATGAAAGATAGTAAATGATACACTTGTATAGGGTACTTACCATAAATGGAGCTTATTGGGCTGGAAATGGCTTTGGGTGAGTAGTGGGTGAGTGGTGAGGGAAGGTGAGGGCCTAGAATATTCACTCGGGTACACTACTATAGACTTCTTGTCAGTTTTTTCTTTTTTTTTGAGATGGAGTTTTGCTCTTGTTGCCCAGGCTAGGGTGCAATGGCGTGATCTCGGCTCACTGCAACCTCTGCCTCCCAGGTTCAAGCGATTCTCCCGCCTCAGGCTCCCGAGTAGCTGGAATTACAGGCATGTGCCACCATGCCTGGCTAATTTTTTGTATTTTTGTTAGTAGAGATGGTGTTTCCCCATGTTGGTCAGGTTAGTCTCAAACTCACGACCTCAGATGATCTGCCCTCCTTTGCCTCACAAGACTCCTTAACACTGTACACTTAGACAACAGTAAACTTATTAAAATATTTGTTTTGCAATCATAAACCTTAGCTTACTATAACTTTTTTAACTTTATGAACTTTTAAATTTGTAAGAGTCTTTTTGACTCTTGTAATAACACTTAGCTTAAAACAAACATGTTGTACAGATAGACAAAAAGTGTTTACTATCTTCATGTTCTTATTCTATAGTCTTTCTCTATTTTAAAAAATTTAATCTTTTTAACTTTTTCAAGTTTTTTCTTAAAAATGAAGACAGACACTCACACTTATCCTAGGCCTACACAGGGTCAGGATCGTCAATATCGCTGTCTTCCACCTCCACATCTTACCCCACTGGAATGGGGGGATGACACACAGGAAGCTGTCATCTCCTGTGATAACAATGTCTTCTGCTGGACACCTCCTGAAGGATCTGCCTGAGGCTGTTTTACAGTTAGCTTTTTTTTTTCTTTTTTTTTGAAACTGCATCACTGGCAACTTTTTGTTAATAAGTAGAAAAGTACAGTTTAAAAATAACATTAAAAGTATAGTGAATACATAAACCAGTAACACAGTCATTTATTATTATTAGCAAGTATTATAAACTATACATAATTGTATGTACTAGACTTTTATACCACTGGCAGCACAGTAGGTTTGTTTATACCAGCATCATGAGTAATGAGTTGTGCTATGATGATGTTACAGTAGCTGTGACATTCGTAGGTGATAGGAATTTTTCATCTCCATTATAACCTCATGAGACCACCAACGTATATGTGGTCTGTTATTGCCCGAAATGTTGTTATGTAGTGCATGAGTGTACACACTAAGTAAATGTGGCAGATTTTATAATACAGTAAAATATATTTGTCTAACTTTGAAGCTTGGTGCTGTTACATCAGTACTAAGAATATGGCTTTTCTTTCCAATGTGGTTTTCTAACATTATTGCAGGGAATAGTAACCCTGAAGTCAGGAGACTTGAGCCACACCAGTCTTCTTGGTGACCTCTTCTAAGACCTCCCATGAGGTGCCTGATGTCTTGGTCCATTTTTTCTTTCTTTTTGAGATGAAGTTTCACTGTGTCGCCCAGGCTGGAGTGCAGTGGCATGATCTCAGCTCACTGCAACTTCTGCCTCCCGAGTTCAAGTGATTCTTCTGCCTCAGCCTCCCAAGTGGCTGGGTTTACTGGTTCCTGCCACAATGCCCAGCTAATTTTTGTATTTTCGTGCCCAACCCATTTTTTCATCAATAAAATGGTGGGTTGGGCTGGGTTTGGTGGCTCACACCTGTAATCCCAGCACTTTGTGAAACAAAAGAGGGCAGATCACCTGAGGTCGGGAGTTTGAGACCAGCCTGGCCAACATGGTGAAACCCCATCTCTACTAAAAATACAAAAAATTAGCCAGACGTGGTGGTGCACACCTGTAATCCCAGCTCCTCAGGAGGCTGAGGCAGGAGAATCACTTGAACCCAGGAGAGGGAGGTGGAGGTTGCGGTGAGCCAAGATGGAGCCATTCCACTCCAGCCTGGGTGACAGAGCAAGACTCCGTCAAAAAAAAAAAAAAAAAAAAAAAAATGATGAACTGTAGTGAGGAGTGATTGCAACAACACATGTTATAAAGCTTATGTTAATTTCTTATATTTAAAACAAGAAGATAACTCATTTTTGTTGTTGTAATTAAGGGTCTAAAAAACATTAACAGTAACCTTTAAATAGAAAAGTTCACATTTAGATTGTCTAGGGATTCTTTCTTTCAAGATCAGCTTAAGAGTTTTTGGGTGAAATTGTATTCTCATTGTCTGAAATTTGAAGCAAGAAAATTCAAACATTTAGTACCATTTGCCTATTCTTACTTGTTGATGAGAAATCAGCATTACTGCCAACTTTCAGGCTTTGAAGGTATTTTAAACTTTATCTTGATTTGATAGTTTTAAAAAAATTAACTAGAGGCACGTTTTCTAAGCCCTTGTCTGACCCTACCCATTAGAAAGTGTGAGCTACTGTTCTATCGAAACTAATTAAACCTTAAATGTATAACCAACTCTCAATTACCAAGGTTAATGGGACTACATGCATACATAATTATATCTTACATTTATATAGTGCTTTTAACTTCTTCAAAGCACTTTTCACTGAATTGCATATATAAAACAGATGGGCTTTTTTTAGGGGGGAATTCACAAATAAGGCAAAATAATCTTGGAATCAATAATTTCAACTTTGTACCTTTTCTAAGTTATTAGAGCTAGTGAAATTGTCTCATAGGACTTTCATTGCTCTACTCTTTTCTTCAACCCTCTCAACTAAAGGCAAGAAATGATGGAAAGATCTGGAGCAAGAAGGAAAAATAGCCAAGGACTGGAGCCATCCACAAACTAGATCATTAGCTCCAGGGTAATTAAGAGTGATTGACTGTAGGTGTGACTCTATCCAGACAGGCCAGAGACAAAAAAGAAAATCAGGCATAGGAAATGCTGTGTAAATAACAGCATTTACAGGGTTCTTATTGTCATTCATTCAACAAGCGTTATTGAGCACCTACTGTATGCCAGACGTTGCTCTCAACAAAGACAACAGGTGCAGAAGTGAACAACTCAAGCCAGAATGCTACCATCCCTGAAATAATCTTCTTAAATGGTGAAAATAGATAATAAACAAGAACATTAATATGCAAACAAGATAATTCCAGGTGATACTAAGAACTGTGAAGTCCATAAGACACAGCCATAGTGCCTTGGGGGAGGGGATGCTATTTTAGAGAACCAAGGAAGGCCTCTCCAAGGAAGTGATATATGAGCTGCAACCTACAAGGGGAGAAGGAGCCCGCCTGAGAAGGTTTGCTAACCAGAACGATGGAATGAATGAACTGGCCACATATGCTGGAGGGAGGCCACAGCAGGCCCCAGGTCTGTGGTTATTCATTTTGTGTCCTTCTGTCAATATTCCTAAAACCACTCCAGGACCCCTGATTTATTGCCTCTACAATGGACGTTGCTAATACAGATCACCTTGACAGGGGTGCTCTGAGGAATAATAGGTAAACAATTGTGAGGAGCTATATAAATGCTAAATAATGATCACAGTAATAACCTTTTATTCAGGTCAGTACCGTGATAGGCAGCTCACACTCGGATGCTTTGGCAAATGTGGAAATCAATACGGCTGCTCCCTGAGCACACCAGCACCATCCTTTAAAATAGAAAAAATAAATGAGCCGATGATCATGATATTCAAAGTGGTTAGTGATCAAATAACTGTCTTGAGAGAAAGCTGGTGTGTGAAGTGTAAAATGGGAGTAGCGACAAATGGCACATTGCAGCACAGAGCAGGTAGAGAACAACGGGGAAATGCAGCTGGATGCCTGCTGTGGCACATGCTACCCGCTCCAGGATGGGAATTTACCCTCATCAGGATAGGCGCTGCCACAACCAAAAGCACTGGCAGACAAAAAGTGGGATGAGAAAGAGCCAGATCAGCAACATCTTTGCCAGCAGCCCCATCTGTCCCTCTTGGCCTCGGCAAACCTCCCTGGGGAGAGAACTAAGAAGCTGGTACCAAGGGCCCTCCCTTGGAAGGGCACCAAGGAAGTGGGGAGGGAGGGGAGGGGGAATAAGCATTGCATTTTTCCTTTCTAGAATGAAATGTCTGAAATATCCCAAGGCCTGGAGAGAGAGGCTTCTTCAGCCTTCATGGTGGAGCCTCCCTATACAACCGCAGATAGGAATCCATCTTCTAGTTGCTCCTCCTTTCCCTGAAACCTCCCTTCCTTCCTTTTCTCTAAATCTCTCCTCCCCCCAATAACACCATACGATTATAATATTTGTGTGTCCTACTATCTCTTTGATATAAATATTCATGTGCCTGAACATTCTTTCCTGACTCCTACCCCACGTTAGTGATTATGCGGCCATAGAGGGATACACACACGCACGCATGCGCACACATGTGCACTCACAAGTACATGCACACACCCACACAGCCCTTCTTTGTTAAACCCTGGCTCAGCTATCACAGAACGCTTGTGGAATATAGGCCGCATAGCAGAAAATTTTATATTAGAGTCACTGCTTCTTTGAAAAGCAGAAAGAAAGAAAACAATTGAAAAAGCGGATACTTATTTTAAGGCTGACATCGGACATTTAATACTTTGCTGCATATTGACTGATGCTCCATAGTGACTGAGCAAGTCGCTTTTCCGTAGTGGGACAGGTAGACTCCACATGCCTTCTGAGGTGCTGTGAGATCCCAGTGCATATTTAACCTTTTGAGGCTTGGCTAGAAATTAGGGGAGTAAGAAAGAATATAGAAAGACAATCAGTCTACAGGAAGTTTCGGTTTAAATTTGAGTGAGACAGAATCAAGATCCTTGAAAAAGTCTAATTGATTTTAAGCAAATGGAATAATATTCAGTGGTTCCCAACATTTTTGGCACCAGGGACCAGTTTTGTGGAAGGCAGTTTTTCCACGGATCAAGGGGAGGGGAGGATGGTTTTGGGGTGAAACTGTTCCATCTCAGATCATCAGGCATTCTTTAGATTCTCATAAGGAGCTGCAACCTAGGTCTCTCGCATGAGCAGTTCACAGTAGGGTTCACGCTCTTGTGAGAATCTATTCTCAAATTCTACAATTAGCAGTGCCTTTGTAGAGGCAATAAATCAGGGGTCCTGGAGCGGTTCTAGAAATGTTGACAGAAGGACACCAAATGAGTAACCACAGACCTGGGGCCGATTTTGGCCTCTCTGCAGTGGCCACCACTGATCTGCCCGAAGGCGGAGCTCATGCTGTCATGTTTGCCTGTGGCTGCTCACCTCCTGCTGTGCAGCCCAGTTCCTAACAGGCCCTGACTGGTACAGGTCCCCCCACCAGGTGATGGGGACCCACACGGGACACAGTAAGTGCTCAGTAAAATTTCAGCTGGTTAGTAAGGTATGGTATTGATTTCCATCTCCCAGTGTCTCGGGCTGCTTATGACTGAACTCATATGTTCAAATATAACTTGTGTTCAAAGGCTGTGTTTCCAAAAATAGGCAATGGAGGAATCTGGGGAAAGCTATCCTCAGGAAATGTGGTTATCTTTATGGCCAAATCAGTCTAGACTAGGTTGTTTCATTAGCAGGCATGCCTACTTGGCTTCCAGATTTTGTTTGTCTACTTGTTTATTAGTTTGCTTTTTGAGATGGAGTCTCTCTAGGTCGCCTAGGCTGGAGTGCCGGGGTGTCATCTCAGCTCACTGCAACCTCTGCCTCCCAGGTTCAAGTGATTCTCCTGCCTCAGCCTCCCAAGTAGCTGGAATTATAGGCAACCAGCACCACACCCAGCTAATTTTTGTATTTTTAGTAGAGACGGGGTTTCGCCATGTTGGTCAGGCTGGTCTTGAACTCCTGATCTTAGGTGATCTTCCCACCTCGGCCTCCCAAAGTGCTGGGATTACAGGTAAGAGCCATGACTCCTGGCCTTGTTTTTTTGTTTTTTTGTTTTTGAGACGGAGTTTTGCTCTGTCACCCAGGCTGGAGTGCAGTGGCGAGATCTTGGCTCACTGCAACTTCCACTTTCCGGATTCAAACAATTCTCCTGCCTCAGCCTCCCGAGTAGCTGGGACTACAGGCACATGCCACTATGCCCTGGCTAATTTTTTGTATTTTTAGTAGAGACAGGGCTTCACTGTGTTAGCCAGGATGGTCTTGATCTCCTGACCTCGTGATCTGCCCACCTCGGCTTTCCAAAGTGCTGGGATTACAGGCATGAGCCACCATGCCCAGCCCCTTGTTTGGTATTTTTAATGCCTTGAACTGTCCATAGGTGGGAGGACAAGTTATAAGGAAGGAAGGTACCTGCACAGATCTCATGCTTTTAAATTAAGATAACCCATACCCAACAAAATCCAGGATAGAATCCCAAGGAATGACTCCCTTTATTTCATCTCGATCTTGCCTTTTTTTCTTTTCCTTTTTCCCTCTCAAAAAGAAAACGTCACCCGGAACTCGGTCACCATCTCGCCTCAGCCTCAGGTTCTGGTGCTCACTCCTATGGACTTGATGACTAAGTTTGACTTTCCTGCATTTTTGGCACTCCCTCAGAAATGGGTTATATCTATCTGGTGGCTCTTTCTACTTCTGGCTGTGCAGACGTTTTGACCCTATTCAGTCAAGTTTTGATCCCAGGGCTCTTGTGTGGCTTTGACCTATCTCTGTGGCATCCTTACTGGGCTTGACTCCACCACAGATGGGGTCGGGGTTGGCAAGAGGAAAGACCCAGCAAGGAACGAGAAAGAACATCTGGCTCAACTGAAGCTGTGTAGAGACCTCAGCCTTGCTTGTTGTATAGTCTCTGTGCCTGTATTCCTCTGGGGTTTGTTTTGTTCTGTTTTGTTCCCTTCTATCTCTGCCTCTTTCTCTTTCCATCTGTATTAAATCTCAGCCTTGTAACAAGTCTATCCTACCCTAGCATCCCTTTGTAAGACTTAAGTGGGAGTGAGAGTCAATGATATCTATTAGCCAAAATAAGTTGGATGGCCAGGAGAAACTGCTGACTCTAGTGTCTTTATAGCATTATCAAGTGCCATTTAACCATATGAGTTGGCCAACTCCTCTGACTTGCCAAGGTGTGTAGAAAAGTCAGTAATACTTGTCAGACGAATGAATGAATGGGTATCAATTCCTAAATGCATGCTAGTTTGGTAGTATTGTATCAGGTACTTTACATAATACAAAATATAAGGCTTGGTTATTGGCTTAAGAAGTGCATCTTGGCCAGGCATGGTGGCTCACATCTGTAATTCCAGCACTTTGGGAGGCCACAGTGGGTGGATAATGAGGTCAAGAGTTTGAGACCAGCCTGGCCAACATAGTGAAACCCCGTCTCTACTAGAAATACAAAAATTAGCCAGGCATGATGGCACACACCTGTAATCCTGCTACTTAGGAGACTGAGGCAGGAGAATTGCTTGAACACAGGAGGCAGAGGTTGTAGTGAGCTGAGATTGTGCCACTGTACTCACAGGGTGACAGAGTGAGACTACATCTCAAAAAAAAATTGCATATTATCATATCCATTCACAAAAAGACTATTTCAAAGTATCACAGAAGGCCAGATCAGGTTCACTATTTCTTCTGGAAAACAAGAAGTAATCTCTTAAAATGAAATGTTAGTAAAATATTGGTTATGGCAGTAACAGACATGAGCTAATACATCGTGGAAGTCGAACACTTCATTACTATCAGTGGGTTTTCTACTTAATGTCTTTATAAAGAGCAAAATGCATAAAACAAGAAAAATAAGATAAAGTGAGCCCCCGGGGAATCAACCTCCATGTCAAGGAATACAACTTTGACATGATCCCGGAAGTCTTGAGTCTTCTGTCTGTTACAATAAGCTTTTACTTATTTTTCTTTAAAATTTTACTACCTTTATAAACTACCCTAAATAAAGTTTAATTTTACCCAGTTTTGAACCCAAAATAGATTTTTAAAAAACAACAACTGCATGTATGTTCAATATTGGACTTAAAAAGGAAACCTTTTTTTTCTTTTAAATAAGATATTTTGAAGTGTACTGATCTCTATTGGAGATCAAGACATTTATGCGCTAGTCTACTTTTATGTTTGCTGACTGCCAGTCAACCTACTCCTTCATACTTCAAAGATATCCTTTCCCAAAGCTGCCTTTGGTCTTATACTAATGCTTTCCCTAATTCAATGAAACTTTGAAGGATACTGAGCTCACCATGATGAAATGGGTGTTGACAATCCTTGAACATCACTGTAATTATTCCTAATTTGTACTTTGCTTCAAAAAGTCTCTTCCCCTGCCCCCTAAAGTCTGTACTTTCAAAATGGTATCTACAGCTTTAATTATACCTGACAATAAACTGCTCTTACCACAAAAGCTGTTTGATCATGTATCACACTCAGATTATGTAATCAGATATCATCTCCAGATATTTTATTTTTTTAATCACAATTTATATTGTGCTTTTAAAGAGCTAAAATACTAGCAGCAGTGTTTTTAAGTGTTGCTGTAAATTTTTTTTTGTAATTATTGCAAATCAAACTTGTGACAAATGATTGAATGCTAGTTGAATTATCTACCAAACTGGGGTAAAATGATCCTTTAAACTACTGTATGCTGTACTAACATACTGAGTAAAAGGTGCAATGGAAATTGGATGATTGATCTCCACAGAGAATCAAATCAGATGGTATAGTGATTTTGGGTCCAGAATAATCCTGCTAATCACATCACCTTCCCAATGACTCAGCTAATATCAGTTCCTGTGTGTGTGTGTGTGTGTGTGTATCCATCCAGTTTCTTGCCTTTTTTTTTTACAAAAAATTTATGTTCTCAGGTTTTTGGGAAACAGGTGGTATTTGGTTACATGTGTAAGTTTGTTAGTGGTGGTTGATTTGTGAGATTTTGGTGTACCTATCACCTGAGCAGTATACACTGAACTTGATTTGTAGTTTTTTATCTCTCACCCTCTTTCCACTCTTTACCTCTGAGTCCCCAAAGTCTATTGTGTCATTCTTGTGCCTTTGCATCCTTATAGCTTAGCGCCCACTTATGAGTGAGAACACACAATGTTTGGTTTTCCATTCCTGAGTTACTTCACTTAGAATAATAGCCTCCAATCCCATCCAGATTTCTGCAAATGCCACTAATACATTCCTTTTTATGTCTGAGTTGTATTCCATCGTATATATATACCTTTATCCACTCAATTGATGGGTATTTGGGTTGGTTCCACATTTGTGCAACTGCAAATTGTTCAGCTAATATCAGTTTCTATGAAGAAGAGGTCTTCTTGTGAATCCTTGTGAGACAGGTTTTGGGAAGGCAGAGTGAAGGAATGAAAGCACCTAGTGAGGTTCATTGGTACAAAGGACAGGAGACAAAAATGAGGTCTGTATTCTTAGTTTTTCAGATGGAGTCTTGATCTGCCACCTAGGCTGGAGTGTAGTAGTGCAATCTCGGCTCATTGCAACCTCCACCTCCCAGGTTCAAGTGATTCTCCTGCCTCAGCCTCCTGAGTAGCTGGGATTACAGGCACGCGCCACCATGCCCAGCTAATTTTTGTATTTTTAGTAGAGATGGGGTTTCACCGTATTGGTCAGGCTGGTCTTGAATTCCTGGCCTCATGATATGCCCACCTTGGCCTCCCAAAGTGCTGGGATTACAGGCATGAGCCACTGCACCTGGCCGAGGTCTATATTCTTAAGAAGCTATCAGGACCATAAGTGCAATCATTCTAAAGCTTATAACATTGCCACACTGCTCTGTAAAACATAATGTTTTTTCGTTTATTTTTTCCTTGATTCAAGTCTCATATATTTCATAATGAATTAAATAATCTTATCTGTTTTCACTTTTCTTTGTGTTTGGAGACAGTGACTAGAGTGCTCTGGCAGAATCAGTTGTTTCACTTGGAGGTCCTGGGAAACAAGATTGACAAGAAATGTTGGGTCAGATTATGGAAAGCCTTAAAATGCTTATTTTGGACTTTATCATTCAGAAGTCATTTAGTAGTTGGTTAATTAATTAACCAATTATTAATTGGAAGCACCCTGAGGAAAACTGTTTCTGATGGCTTCTAAGGGGACAAAGACTCTGGCAGGGAGACTATGTATAACGATGTAGCAATAACTCAGCTTTTAGGATATAAGGTTGGACTAGACTGGCAGTGGTGGGAATGAACTGGGGGGAAAGGGACAGAGGCAGCAAACATTTTAAAGGAAGAATTTGACTTCTTTTTGTTCTTTTTTCAGCCACTCAGGCTTGAGGCTGTTCAGCATTCCTGATTTATCTCTCTTTCCATTTATGCTTTTCTTCCTCCCTCGATAGCCTACTTTTTCTTTCCCATTTTTTTCTCTCTCCTTTTCTTTGCTTGCATTTAAGACATTCTCTTACCACCTTCCTATATGAGATGATGACTAAATCAGCCCAGCAGATATCAAATGGGAGATGTGGGTAGAAATTCACTAACCACACTTTGGGAGGCCGAGGCGGGCAGATCACGAGATCAGGAGATTGACACTATTGTGGCTAACATGGTGAAACCTTGTCTCTACTAAAACTACAAAAAATTAGCAGGGCATGGTGGCATGCGCCTGTAGTCCCAGCTGCTCAGGAGGCTGAGGCAGGAGAATCGGTTGAACCCGGGAGGCGGAGGTTGCAGTGAGCCGAGATTATGCCATTGCACCCCAGCCTGGGCAACAGAGCAAGACTCTGTCTCAGAGAGAGAAAAAAAAGAAATTCACTAATCGTAAGATTTACTAAGTAATTAGAGGATGTGCTGGTGTTTTGTTCATTAGTTAGTTTTAAAAACTCTTTTGTCTTCAGTTAGAAAGGAGAGAAAAGAGAAAAAAAGGCATGAGGGGGGAAAAGTAGAACAGAAAATGTAGAGACAGAGACCTTTACTCATTCGTTAGTTTAAGAAATGCCATGTTTCCAGAGAGAAAGAACCAAAGGTACGAAGAAAATACAATACAACAAAATAACAAATTTTACTGTAATTGTATGAGGTATTTTCCCTTGGCTTCTTTTTCATATCAAAAGGTGGAGTCTAAATCCCAACGCTTTGAAACTGAGCTGGCCTTGTGAATGGTTCAATCAGTGCATTGCTGTGGAAGTGACTTTCTGGGACTTCTGAGGCTATGTTGCAAGAAGCCTGGGTCTTTGGAACATTTATTCCTGGGATGCTTCCTTTTGGAACCCAGCCACCCTACTATGGGAAGTCCAAGTCATATGGAGAGACCACATGTAGGCACCCCAGCTGGCAGCCCCAAGAGCCCACATCTCTGCTAGCCGTGTGAATGAACTCCTTTGATGGCCAGCCCAATTGAGCTTTCAGATGACTGCAGCTCCAGCTGACATCTGACTGTTCTTCCAGGGAGACCCCAAGCAAGAACTGCCCAGCCAATTCCAGTCAAGCCACAGAATAATAAGAGTCAAGAATAAATTACCTTCTTAAGCTGCCATGGTTGGTGTGATTTGTTGTATAGTAATAGATAAGTAAAACATTTTTGCTTATTTCATCATTATGCAAAATATAAAGAATACATATGCTTCATCAAATATTTGAAAGACTCATAATGCAACCCAAAATGCATCTATATGCTTAAAAAATTCTTAAAGATCACTTTATTTATTTTTTTCAAGTTTTAATGAAAGCTTGTATATAAGAGTACTTTATTCCTGCACTTTCTCAATTGTTTCTTCTTTGTATTTGCTCTTTTCCTTTCCTACTTGGCGAGATTTGGCTTTCCGTTCAAGGATCTTTTTGCGGTCTTTGTCCAGTTTTAGCCTAATGATAACCACCTTGCTGGGGTGAATGTCTATGTGGACAGTTGTGCCATTAGCCTTTTCCCACTGCACCTGTTCAGTGTTGATTATGTATTTCTTCCTGTAAACCTGGACTACTTTGCCAATCTGCTAACCTTTGCAGTGTCCTCATACAACCTGAACTTCATCATCCTTTCAGGTGGGCATGGATCGCACGTTGTGTTTCTGTCTCAGCTCTTTGGAAAGAGAGGAGGACATAATCTTCCTGTGAATGTGGGAAGGTGCATTGAAATGACTTTTGCGATTCTTGCTTCAGTCGGAAGTCACAAAGGGATTGAACTTCATTTCGGCAGCTCCCACTTAGGTGATGGCCACAAAAGGTAAAGATCACTTTATTACTCATTAGCCTTTATTACTAGAATCTGAGTTTATCTATTTTTTTTTTGAGATGGAGTGTCACTTTTTGTTGCCCAGGCTAGAGTACAGTGGCTCAATCATGGCTCACCGCAATCTCTGCCTCCTGGGTCCAAGCAATTCTCCTACCTCAGCCTCCTGAGTAGCTGGGATTACAGGCACCCGCCACCATGCCTGGCTAATTTTTGTATTTTTAGTAGAGACAGGGTTTCAACATGTTGGCCAGGCTGGTCTCAAACTCCTGACTTCAGGTGATCCGCCCACCTCGGCCTCCTAAAGTGCTGGAATTACAAGTGTGAGCCACTGCGCTCAGCCAAATTAGTCTTAACCAGAAATCCTAGGAAGGATTTAAGCAAAATTTTTTCCAACTTTAATTTTAGGTTTGAGGGCACATGTGCAGGTTTGTTACATGGGTAAATTGCATGTCGTGGGCGTTTAGTGTACAGATAATTTTGTCATCAGGGTAATCAACATAGTACCTGACAGGTAGTTTTTCAGTCCTCACCCTCCTCCCACCCTCCATCCTCAAGTAGGCACCAGTGTCTATTGCTCTCTTCTTTGTGCTTACGTGTGCTCGATGTTTAGCTCCCACTTGTAAGTGACAACATGCAGTATTTGGTTTTCTCTTCCTGTGTTAACTTGCTTAGGATAATGGCCTCCAGCTCCATCCATGTTGCTGCAAAGATCATGATTTTGTGTTTATGGCTGCACAGTATCCCACGGTGTATACGTACCATGGTTTCTTTATCTAGTCCGCCAGCGGTGGGCATCTTGGTTGATTCCACGTGTTTGCTATTATAAATAGTTAAGCAAATATTTAAATCACAATAATATTTTTAGTACTAGTCAGGATAAAGTGATGTAGATATGATAAGAATAACTGATGTGTGATTAGAGGATGGGTTTCAATATTCATTTTGTCTTTTATCACTGTGTGACCTGGAGCAAATTATTTAACATCCCTGATTCCTGGTTTCCAATGATATCATGGATAGTCATGTGCTGTATAATGATGTTCTGGTCAACAGTAGACTGCATGTACAGTGGTGGTACCATAAAATTACAATGGAACTCTATACAGGTATACCATCTTTATCTTCTATACAGTATTTTTAATGTGCTTTTTAATGTTTACATACACAAATGCTTACCATGTGTTACAATCGCCTAAAGTATATGCTACAGTAATATGCTACACGGAGTTGTAGACTAGAAACTATAAAGCCTAGGTGTGTAGTACGCTATACTGTCTATGCTTGTGTACGTGCACTCTAAGGTGTTCACACAATGACGAAATCACCTAATGATGCATTTCTCAGAATGTATTCCTGTTGTTAAGTGACACATGACTGTATTTGAAAGCATTTAGTAATGCCTGACAAAACACAATCAATAATTTTTTCTTTCTTTCCTTGCTATCACATCCTGCAATCATGAGTGCAACCATGTTGAAGCTTAACATGGTTTTGTATGACTTCCTAAAGCTGAATATTTTTATTATTTATCAAATATCTCTGTTAATAAGCTCTTGATAAGTATTTCATGAGCTTCCATAGTGTTGCTTTTAGTAGCGGATCTATGTTAGTTTTCCTACGGGGATGACTTGTTTAATAGATTTTTGAGGACTCATTTTGTTGCTGGAATCTTACAAAGGCACTTTTGTGGCAACCTTCTTTGATTTTCAAGGACATGACCCTGTTTCACATCTTGAATGTGGTTCCCTTCCCCAGTGCAAATGTTAATAAGTTAAGTGACTATCAAATAAGAATTTTAATTCAGTTCATCATATGTTTATGTATTTAAATTTAAGAGTCAAATTGATATAATTGGTAACATTACACATTTGCTTTGATTTGAGATGCCAAGTGATTGAAAAAATTTTTAATTTAGAAGTGAATTACCTTGCTTATTTGAATTTATCATTTTTGCATAATTAGGACGAACTAATTTAATTTGCAGTTATCCTTTTAAATGACTTAAATGATGTCTGCTGAGATACTCAAGGCCACATGATTAGTGGAATCATCTTGAATATTTCTATGTTTTACAGGGTTGGGAAATATTCACTTGCAACTTGTGAAACTCAGAAATAGAGTCAGAAGCTTATGCCTTTCTCCATTAATATACATATTTTTCGATTTTATTTTATTGCCCTTGCCTCATTGTAGGCTGTTTTATGTTTTTCAGAAGGATAACACTTTGCATTTAGTAATGGAGTGCCTTCCTTTTTCAGTTCTGTTCTTTTTTGTGTAATTTTCACTTCATGTTTAGCTCACATCTCAGTTCTGTGAAGGGAAAGCTGGGTATTCATTTAGTGAGTCATAGTGAGACTCTCCAAGACAATACTCTTGATGGGGACTGAGATTTCTTCAGCAAATATAGCTTTTTGATGACGTATTTTAATGAGCTTTAAAAAATTTGGACACCTGACTACTGGATAGAGTAGCTGGGATCTATAATCTTAGAATAGTGTTTTTCAAACTTCAGGTCCTGGATCATAAAATAATTCTGGGAATTGTGACAAGCAGTTAGGAAACAACAAGGCAAACTAGAAAAGATAATATTAGATATCTTACATGTAACAAAGGAAAGTTTCATGAAACATTTGTGTTAGTGTTGTGTGTGTGTGTATTAGTTTATGATCAAAATTATTTTACTTATTTTTTGTGAGTTGCTGTCCAAAGAGTTTGAAAGCCACAGTCTTGGGTTTAAAGCTGTCTGATGCAATTTGATAATATAGCAGTTTAAAATGACAATATACTTGAAACATAAAAGTGTAGATTGCTTTTAGTTACATATTTTAAAGAGATTAGTATGTTGCTTTTGCTCGGGAAGCCTCTCCCTGGCACAACTGGGCATTTTCCAAAGGGCAGGGACACAGTCATCCCCAGGTAACTGGGTCCTGTAGGAGCCCAAGTGGTACCTCTCTGGGAGGCTCTGAGGTAACAGGTTATTCACGTAGCCTGTGATATTGCTGCTGCCCTGCTGATGTTGTCTGTTGGCAGTATGATGCCTTACTCTACCGAATCAGAAGGATCACATTTTCCCTACATCTCAGTCTGCTGGGAAGATGGCAGCACACTTGCTCCTCATTAGTGGGACCTGCACTTTGCTTGGAGAGCTGGCAAATTCTAATTCTGAACTCCTTTCTTTACTAGAGAACTTCTTGTTTCTTTCCCACTGGATCTTAGGAAGATAGGAGGCAGCATGGGAGGTTACTTCTCTTATTCATAACATGTGAGTTGGGGCTTTTGTGTAAAGGCCTACTCATTTGAGGAAAGTTCCATTCCTGGAATTAGAAAATTAATCCTTAATCAGAGTAATGCAGTGTCACAATTTCAATCTGCTAATGACCTTTGGAGAGAGACAGCACATCTCTCCAGTTGATGGATTTCCCTTTTAGAGGATAAATGACATCCTCCCAGGCTTCTCTCAGCTGGACCAATATACTTCAGAACCCAAAGAATCCTTCGGGCAGGAAGTGACCCCTTACATTTCTGACACTGGCCATTTAGGTTTCTCCAACTACTCCTGATTTTGCAATTTAGTTTCTCGCCCATTAAAGTGGCTTCCTATTGAACGAATTCGTGGAATTTGCCTTATTGTGTCACTTAACTTTTCCCACTGCTTATTGTATTTATTCTTTTTTCATAGAGCAGCCCTGACCTAATTTTTTATTCTTCTTTTATAATGCTTTCATTTTCAACTTATTACTGCTGAAATTCAACTAAACTTCATTATTACTCCTCCCATCCCTGCTCCCTAATCTCTCTATCAACCTTTACCTGTTGTCCAGGTTTTTTTTTTTGAGATGCTCTCACCCAGGCTGGAGTGCAGTGGTGCTCACTGCAACTTCAGCCTCCTGGGTTCAAGTGATTCTCCTGCCTCAGCCTCCAGAGTAGCTGGGACTACAGGTGCCCACCACCATGCCCAGCTAATTTTTGTATTTTTAGTAGAGATGGCGTTTCACCATATTGGCCAGGCTGGTCTCAAACTGCTGACCTTGTGATCCACCCTCCTCAGCCTTCTAAAGTGTTAGAATTACAAGTGTGAGCCACGGCACCCAGCCTATCCAGTTTTTAAAAATATGCACTCTAGACAGTAGTCAACAAAGACTGACTGAATCTTTACATAATATTTTTTTTTTTTTTTCAAATGAAGTTTCGCTTTTGTTGCCCAGGCTCAAGTGCAGTGGTGCAATCTTGGCTCACTGCGATCTCTGCCTCCTGGGTTCAAGTGATTCTCCTGCCTCAGCCTCCTGAGTAGCTGGGATTACAGGCGCGTGCCACCACGCCCGACTAATTTTGTATTTTTAGTAGAGATGGGGTTTTTCCATGTTGGTCAGGCTGGTCTTAAACTCCTGACCTCAGTTGATCTGCCCGCCTCGGCCTCCCAACCATAGTGCTGAGATTACAGGTATGAGCCACTGTGCCCAGCCTAAGATTCCCCGCCCCCCCTGCATAGGACATTTTCAACACTTTTTCTTAAGAACTTTAGATGGATTAAGGAAACAAAATAAGCAAATTTATTAACAGCCTTAGAATTTCATTCTGAAATTTCTTCTACAGGTTGAAATGTGGCAGAAGGCAGGTGTCTATTTAAGAAGAAAGACCTTGTTACAAGTTATCTTGGAGACTCTTAGATTGTCCTTAAGAGCAGTGTTATGCTGGAAGATCCGAGGCACAGTTTTGGTCACCACTGTGTTTAATTTAATGGGGACAGTGAAATGGTCTCTCAAAGCACCAGAACTGACTTTCCCTCAGCCTTTCCTTGATTATACATTCTTATAATTACAGGATACAGGAAGAAAGAAACTTGGCATTCATTTTATCTGTCTTAGTCTACACACTAGGAAACTGAGGCTCGGAGACAGGAAGTCATTAAAATAATTCATTATTTGGTTACTTGACTAGAGTGTTTCAGAAAGGATGCAGGAAAGTAGAAATATTTGAAAGGCATTTAGGAACTGTAATAGTCAACATGACTGGGCGTGGTGGTGTGCACCTGTAGTCCCAGCTACTGGAGAGGCTGAGGTGGGAGGATCATCTGAGCCTGGGAAATTGAGGCTGCAGTGAGCCAATTGAGGCCGATTGTGCCACTACACTCCAGCCAGGGCGATGGGAGTGAGACCATGTCTGAGGGGAAAAAAAAGTCAGTACTGATGGACTGGTTGGTGGTGGGCTGGGGGATTGTGTGCTGAGGGAGGGGGAAGATTCCAGGATGCTGCTTGGGGCTTTAGCTTTAGTATCCATGCAAATAGGATGAGTTCGTTTTGAAGGAGGATGCGGAGGAAAGATATCTGCAGAGAAAGATGGTGAGTTTAGTTTGAGAGTGTTGCATCGTGGGTGGCTTTGTGAATCCAAGACAACATATTACAATGGAACATATACAGAAGGAAAACCATGAGAATATTGAGTCGTGAAAGTTTAGTGAAGAGAGTTTTTCCAAGAGGGAGTTATTCTTATCCGTAGCCTCTGTGAAGCCAATAATTAAGACACAGATGGAAACGTGTTTGTTAGGTCTAGCTATAAGGAAGTTGTTGGTGACCTTGGCAAGTCGTGTTTCAATGGAGCATGGGGTTAGAAGCCAAAGTAGTGAGCTGAGAAATGAGTGGGAGGAGAGGAAGTGGCAAAAGGGAATATAAACAACTATCAAGAAGTTTGGGACGGTCAGGGAAAGGGGAAAAGTCCGGTAATACCTGCCTGAGAAGACGCAGAGAAATGGCTGGATTTGCTGTAAGAGCGAGCTGGGCATGTTTTAGTGCTGATGGGAAAGGGCCAATGTTCCTATGGAAGTCGTTTTTCTCTTTTCTGGCTCCTGCCTTCTGTCTAAAGGTCTGTGTACTTCCTGGAAATTGCGGAGCAGATCTTTTAGGAGCATCAGGATGATCTCTTATGGATCCATTATCAGCTAACTTTTGACTACCAGCTCTTGTTTTCAATCTATGTGCCTACATTCCCTTGGGACTCCTTCCTGAATGCTCATACTCATGTTAGAAAAAAAGCATCTTTCAAATTTGTTAGCAGGAGTGAAGAGAGCAAAAACAATTTATCCACTTTTCAAACTGGCCTGGATGTGAGTTCACACTGAGAAATTATCATTTTAGATCAGTTTTTCGAGAAGATTTGAATAACATTATTTATTATTAATATTAGTCATGCATCTAACAACTGGCTGTAGATTTACCTCACATATACTGGTTGTATGTGTGTGTGTGTGTGTGTGTGTGTGTGTGTGTGTATCTATCTATATATATCTCTCTCTATATCTATCTATATATATATCTCTCTCTATATCTATATATCTATATATCTTTTTTTTTGAGACAGACTCTCACTCTGTCACCCAGGCTGGGGTGCAGTGGTGCAATAGCTCACTGCAACCTCCGTCTCCCGGGTTCGAGTGATTCTTGTCCCTCAGACTCCCAAGTAGCTGAGATTACAGGTGTGTGCCACCACACCCAGCTAATTTTTGCATTTTTAATATAGATGGGTTTTCACCATGTTGGCCAGGCTGACCTCAGGTGATCCACCCTCCTCAGCCTTCCAAACTGCTAGGATTACAGACATGAGCCACCGCGCCCAGCAGGGTAAATATATTTATTTCTTCATTACCTGCTATATAGCAGATACCTGTCATGAAATACCTAAGGATGATCTGAAAATCTTGATTTTTAAGTTATTTTATATTTTGAATGTAAACTTCTGTAGTTTATGATGATTTTCTGCATTTTTGATACAATATTCTCTGCTATGTCAAAACGGTGTTAAGTTATAGCTGAAACTTTTTTTTGGACACCTGGCATCCAAATTCCCTTTCTGTTTCTAAAATAGGCCCTGCGATATAATTTTTAGTAGAAACAAGGACCCTACTTCCTTCTGTGTAAGTTGAAGGAAAGTTAACCTGGATTAGCAGATGGGGTCTTTCACCAAGGGTGTGATACCCTGAGGGAGTGACGCACCGACCCGGGGATGGCTGACAATCACTCTGGTCATGGCAGCCGTGTAAGTGTCTGTGGCATCAACCTAATCAGGCTGCTTCTGGGCTAGCCTTGGCTGTGTCTGCAACTGCCCAGCCTCTCTTGGTTCCTGCCCCTGTATGGAGCCTGCTTCCTGTTTTTTTACTGCACTCTCTAAGACCCTTCCAAGAACTTTCTCTTTTGCTTAGAATACCCGGAGGAAGTTTATGCTGTTTGGCATCGAGAACTCTGATGGATTCAGAGGGTCACTGCGTAATAATAAAACAGCCAACAAAAACATTTGGTTTTCACTAACATTTATAGACTATGGGTATTATGCTGAATGCTTGAAATAAATGATGTTACTAAATCTTCAAAATTCCAGGGTGATGCAGGCACATGGGTCTGTTGCTTCAAGAAGCACCTCAAGGCCTCCTGTTGCATGAAGGCTTTTCTGACCTTTTCTCCCTCTTGCAAGTAGACTTGATTCTTTTGTGTCTATTCTTTGTCCTATAAAGAGGAGAGAATGTATGTACATATACACACTATATATACATAAAGACATATATAATATACATTATATTGTCATATGTAACATTACATATCATATAAAGATAAATATAACATGTAATATAAGTAATATATAATATAATATAATACATGTTAAGTATAACTATTGTAGATATAAATTTTTTGTTTGGTTGTTTTTGAGATGGAGTCTCACTCTGTCATCCAGGTTGGAGTGCAGTGACACAATCTCTGCTCACTGCAACCTCCACCACCCAGGTTCAAGCAATGCTCCTGCCTCAGCCTCCTGCGTAGCTGGGATTACAAGCATGCACCACCATGCCTGTCTAATTTTAGTATTTTTAGTAGAGATGGGGTCTCACCATGTTGGCCAGGCTGGTCTCAAACTTCTGGCCTCAAGCGATCTACCTCCCAAAGTGCTGAGATTATAGGCGTGAGCCACTGCGCCCAACCTTGTAGATGTAAGTTTTAGTTCCTTACCACTTATTAAGCTCTTCCTCTGTGTCAGACACTGTGCTTAGTACTTTACTCACACTATCTTATACCATTCCCACTGGAAGTCTATGAATTAGATTTATTATCTATTCTACAGAAGAGGAAATGAGAACAAGCAAGATTAAATAACTTCTTTCAGGATGTGTCTATGAATTGCAGTGTTGAGATTTGAACATGCTTTGTTTTGTTTTGTTTTTAATTCCAATGCCTCTGCTCTTAACACTCAACACACTGCCTGCATCTGTCATTATACTTCCATGGGTAATGCTTTCCTCTTGCACTGGACTGAGGCAGAGTCTACATTTAACTTGTCTTTTTTACTCCCTCTCAATTGTCCAGGAGGAAAGGCAAATCTGTTACTTAACAGCCACTTCACTCATTCCTCTGTCCACGCAGACATTGCTAGTCAATGATTATTTCACTTTGTCCCAGTAAGCCATCTTGAGAATTCATCTCCCACTGTTCTACAAGAAATCACCCCTAACTGGTTACAGATCAATCCAGTTAGCTGTTCCTGGTCTAGAACAATGCCTCTCACACAAATGTGCTTGGTAAATTGGTAGTGTGTTGCAATTTTCTTCATTTTACAAATGAAGAAATAATGATTACAGAATTAAATAATGAGCCATTTACCTGAAGATATTAGGGCCCACCTCATTGGGGTTTTGTGAGGATTAATTGAATCTGAGCATATAAAACCCTTCAAATGATATCTTAGTACCAGTGAGTTAACTATTATTACTACTTCTCAAAACACACAGGTGTATCCAGAATAAGGATGTTGCTGGGTGCCAGGGGCTTGGTGGGGAGTGGGAGGGAGAATGGGAGTAACTGCTTACTAGGTGTGGGGTTTTTGTGTGTGCGTGTGGTGATAAAAGCATTTTGGAACTAGATAGATGGTTGTGCGACATTGTGACTATGCCAGTTGCAGTACAAAATGAATTGTGTACTTCAAAATGGTTAATTTTGTTTATGTGAATTCCACGTCAATTTACAAAGTCACACAGGTTGTAATGGACATCCTGGGAGTGAGTGCTGCCCTAAATTTGGCACCCTGGGTTCCTCAATCAACTTACTCTAGTCCCAGTCCTGGTAATGTAGTCAGAGGTCA
Source organism: Cheracebus regulus (assembly GCA_963574635.1). NCBI lineage: Eukaryota > Metazoa > Chordata > Mammalia > Primates > Pitheciidae > Cheracebus > Cheracebus regulus. The sequence continues at coordinate 19,012 of CAUYQU010016557.1, read as the reverse complement.
GAACTAAGCCTTTGGTCCTCTAAATAAAGTGCCCTTTTTACTTTAACATGTTGCTTCAGAAGTCATGGGAAGTCCTTCCACACTGGTGAATAGTGGTGTTAAGTGTGTGTTGAGAATTGTAGTGGGAGGCCGGAAAACAAGTGAATTTTTAAAGTCCTTCATAGTTTACAAAGCCATTTAAGAGAACAATGGGTGGCAAACAATAGGAACTTACTGTATGTTTAGCAACTTACCCAGCATGCGTAATCAACATGACTCAAGAGAAGGGCTTGGCCAGAAGGGAAGTCTTAAACATTCACAGACAGGAACTTCTCTTCCTGTACTTTGCGTCTCTCTTTACTGACTGCAAAGGAAACTCAAGACTTCAGAACCGGGTCTATAAAAAGCTGGGCAACACCAGTTCACCTCCCTGGTCTGCAAGCAGCAAGCTCCACCAAGCTTGCTGTGGCATTTATGGGGCTGCCGAAGAGAAGGCTTAAAGAGACCTTAAGGTGCAGTGGGAAGCAACTGGCAGAGTCCTCGTGAAAACAAATAAAACCCCAGCTCTTCCACGGCTAATCTCTTTGCAGTTTGCTTTATTTATAACTGTGTAAATGTGTTGTAGCAACAACCCAGTTTGTAAACACAGCCACCTCAGTGCTCATTAATAAACAGGAAGATATTAATAAACAGCCACCTCTCATTTCAAGGCAACTTGACATACAGAATTTAGCTGAGAAACAAGGATTGCAGAAGAAGATTTTATTACATGCTGTTCCTTGTGTCTGTTTTAAAGGAATTTGGAGGTGGCCTGGACCCAATTTCTGGGTCCTTGCCAGGGTCAAAGTGGGAAGCACGTAAGTCAGCCAGCGCCTGTTGTCCAGGCTCTAAGGGACCAGTGAGCAGAGGAGAGGGCATAGGGTGACGTCCAGTGCTTACAAAACCTTAAAGATAGCTTGAAAACCTTTTCAGATTTATTTTCTTTCTTTTAGCATACATTATGAATCTTCTCCCTCTGCCACTGGGGATATAAAAACAAATGGCACAGTTTCTGCCTCCAAAAGCTCACAGTCTCATGGGGAAGATGGTCCCATAAACAGCAACTGTCATGCAGGTGATAAGGACCATTCTAAAGTTTGTGGACTAATTACTAGGTGAGCAGAGACGAGGAGATGTTTGATTATGTTGGTCAGACTAGGGTGTAGTATGGGGTAAGACTCGTGAGAGTTTGAGAAAAGAGATGACTTTTAAGCTGGATCTTGACAGTAAGGGTTATGGAAGGTGTGAATATGTGGGTAGGGTCAGGAAAGAAAGTTGCTCAGAGAACATAGAGCTCTGAGTTTCACTGAGTTTAGAGAGACTTTCATGGTTGGAATGTGGGAACCAATTGGAAGGTCAGGTTGGGGCAAGAGTTTAATCGACCATATCTCATGTCCCTATTGCATGAGTGAGACAAAACAAAGGAGTAGAACATTTAGGGGACCTACTTTGCCTTCACAAAAATGAGAGTGCAAAGAGTCATGGAAAAATGGTGCAGAGGAGATGATCTTCTGAGATGCTAAGAAGGACAAAGCTTCTTGTTTTCCTTGGAGAATAGATGATCTTATAATAGCATGATTTTAGATGGGAGATGTCAGAAAACATACTACTGAAGGCCCATCACAGAAAAACGTTGTTGAGGGAAGGACTTTAATGGTAGATGCCGAGTCGCTGGTGTGGGGTGAAATGGGTCCCTGGCTCCTGGCCTCCATTTGTGGTCTTACATAGGATCACGATTTCTTCACTTTCCATTTTTAGCATTTTGTTTTGAGATTTTGTTTTGGTGATTATTTATTATCATATATTTATCCTGAATATATTTTTTACATTTTAGGCTAAGAATATTTTTGTTCAAATACATTTTCTATACTTTGCAGGCTGATTTCATTGACCTGAGGTTAACTTTTCTTTCCTTGGGGAATACAGTTCCATTCATGCCAGGGGACTCACTAGAAAAATCCTACAATTCTACTTTATTCTACAAATTCCTACCAGGTTCAAGTAATTTGAGTATTTCATATATCAATTGAAATTCCACTTGCCAGACTTCGGAAATTGAAATATATTACTTATTACCTTTTTTTAGAGACAGATTTTACTCTGTCATCCAAGCTGAAGTGCAGCCGCAGGATGATAGCTCACTGCAGCCTCCAACTTCCAGGCTCAAGTGATCCTCCCACCTCAGCCTCCCAAGTAGCTGGGATCACAGGCTCACACCACCACCCTGGCTAATTTTTTTATTTTTTTGTTTTTTTTTTTGTTTTTGTAGAGATGGGGTCTCCCTATATTGCTCAGGTTGGTCTTGAACTCCTGGTCTCAAGTGAGCCTCCCACCTATACCTCCCAAAGTGCTGAGATCACAGGTAGGAACCATCATGCCCAAATAAAAGTTGAAATATGTGTGCTAAATAGTCACCATTTGCCAATTGAAATGAGCTGTTTATCTCTCTCTCTTCTGCTCTGTGCCCAGACTGCTGGTGTCCAAGGTACACTGAGGCAGCCACTCCCTCCAGTCCCCAACCCACCCATCCCCACCCCACTGATCCTCCTAGGCAAACCAACCAAAGATGGTGAGAGCCCCTAGCTAAGCGTGCTAGGGCTGCTGCCATCTTTGGTTGGTTTGCTAATTCCTTAAGAGCCCCACCACATCTTTGTAAACAGTTTCTTCATTGAACTCTCCTTAATGGCTCTCTTTGAAAGCCTGGTTTCTTACAGACCTGACTACTGCGTTATTTAGGTGTGCTCACAAAGTAGACTGAAATACATATATGATGCTTTGCATTTATACGGTAAGCTTATCAAATAAACTGAATTTAGTAGGGTACAATTAGGAAACAGCATTTTTCTTTACATAAAAATAGGTAATGTATTGCTTGATGACTTGTGATATAGAAATTTAAAATAGTAATGTAAAACTTGAAAGAATGTTCCCACAACTAATGTAAAAAGGACATTAATGTAAAAAAAATGTCCTTTTGGACTTTTTGTTCTCACTTCTGGAAAACAGCTTCATCAAAGTTTGTGGGTTTTCTTTTCTTTTTTCTTTTTTATGAGACAGAGTCTCACTCTGTCACCCAGGGTGGAGTACAGTGGTGCCATCTCAGCTCACTGCAACCTCCACCTCCTGGATTCCAGCGATTCATGTGCCTCAGCCTCCCAAATAGCTGGGACTATAGGCATGCGCCACCATACCTGACTAATTTTTTTTTGTATTTTTAGTAGAGATGGGGTTTCGCCGTGTTGACCAGGCTGGTCTTGAACTTCTGACTTCAGGTAATCTGCCCACCTTGGCCTCTCAAAGTGGTGGGATTACTGGCGTCGGCCCCTGTTTCCGGCCAAGCAAGGTTATTTTTGGATTTCGGTAGAGAGACGTTTTTAGGTATTGGGAAGCTCAGTCGATCTAACATAAATCTTTCATCCTTCATACAACTTGAAAGTGTCCTCCAGCCTCTCCACCCTTTGCCCAATACAATCCTGATGCAAAGTTTGGGTTCAGCAGTGGGAAGGATGGGCAATACCTGTTTTTTTACTATTTCTCTTCCTCTCCTGTTTCCCCAATACTCCAAGATCATGGCTTTTGATAAATATCCAGTTTAAGAATAAGATACTAGCTTCTGAGAAGCAGCAGCACTCTATGGGTGATCCATTTAAAAGCCTTTTTCACATGACTCAGGGTGAGTGAGACCTCCATCTCTGATCTCTGCATATAAATTCAGCTTTGAAAACTTCCTTCCTAATGAATCTGTACTTTTCTTTTTTATAGGCTGCTGGAGAGAGTTGCAGTGGATAAGTATGGCCCCTCTTGGTAATTCCTGAGAGGGTTTGTCTCACGCCTCTGTAGGAGGACTCTGTCACCTGTGTCAACAGCTTTGAGACTTTAGCTAAACTTGTGAGAGATCAGAAAATGTCTAATCTTGCATCCTGTTATGTTTGCATATATGAAAATGCATATTGAGAGAAGCAAACAGGACTACAAATGGAAGGAAGAAAGTGAGAAAAAGAAAAGATTATCAACAGAATTGAGCAAAAGAAAAACAAGAGGGAATGGAGAGGGAAAAAGAATGAGAAAGACTCCTAACTTAGATGTCTTGAAATTCTTCCTAATATCTTGCCTTGCATTAGTTGACTCTTAATTTATGGTTGCCTTTGGTTGTTAAAGCATACTATTTTATTTGGAAAGAGTCTAATATAGTGAAATCAGTTATAATTTTAAAATGAAGAAAAAGGCATTTAGAAACACTGCACTAAATTGCTAAAATTATTTTTTAATTGTAGCAGACATTGAAATTTTTCTTCTACTATCTGTTTCAGTTCCCTTGAGTGGCAACCATGATGTTAGGAGGAGCAGACCTCACCTTCAGATCCAGAAGAGGGACTTGATTTTCTAGATCACTTAGAATAGTTCCATTTCCTTGTCATAGGGATTGATACTGATTTAAGTCAATCAGAAGATGGCACTTTCCTAGCTACAGAAATATGATCAAAATCTATGGCCATATCACCCTGCACATACCTGAACTCAGAAGTTAACCACGGTTGGGCCTGGGAAGTGCTTGGTTGGGAGAAATAGGATCAGGGTAGTACAATCAGAGTGAAGCTTGGGGCTTTTGTATGGCGGTCCTAAAAACTGGCCTTGGCGGTAGCTCTGTGTTAGATGTGAATGAGGAACCACCATCAATGCTGTTAGCAGTCATTTTAGAAGACCAGCCTGAGAACAAAGCCAACATTTAGATGCAGGTGAAACTGAGAGGACTGCAGAAAAAATTGAGCCAGAGCCTGGACCAAACCATCCCTAGATCAAGCCATGAAAAGTCCTGTGGACTTTTTAGTTACAGGAGCCAGTAAATTCTTTTAATTGTTTAAGCCAGTTAAATAGCTTTTCTGTTACTTGCCACAGAAATAATCTCAGTCGATAACTCCTTTGTTGTGCTTGAGCAATTTAGGCTTAATTGAAACAAACAGGCCTCATTAAAAGAGGATACATTTATAGCTTCAGAATATCAAATACATTTATTGTTTTCGTTATGTGCACATTGTAAAGGATCAAAATGAAAATCCCAAAAGCCAAACCTCACTGCCTCATTCACAAAGAATATGGGCTATGAAATTTTAAGAAAAGCAAACTGTTATAATTAAAGTTGTCTGAAGATAAAGAAAAAATTATGGCTGAGCCAAAGCTGAAGCAGTTTGAAAGAGCAACAGCTATTTTGACAAACTTCTGCCAAGCTAGGCGGAATAGAAATGAAGAAAAATGGATACCAGTTTAAGATCTGCAATTTGCTAGTTACTTTCATGTATATTTTCACACTGAATTCTTGCAATAATCCTTTGAGATTGCAATTGTCTCCTCCCCCATCCCACCACCATTTGTGGAAAGAGGCTCAGAGAGGAAAAGTAATTTTTTCAAGATCATATAGTTATTTAGTATTAGAGGCAGGATTTGAGCGCAGATTATGCTCTTTCTACAAACTTGCTGTTTCCTTATGATACATAGCTGGAAACTCTAGGGGTCCTTAATGCCAGCCGGGGTTGGAACAACTTTGCTGAAACCGTCATCCCCTGGTTTTGGATGCATTTAGCAGTTGCTCCATGTGCTGGGGGTGCCTTACATTTCAGATCCTAAGCTTTAGCTATTTTGGATATTATTTAATTTACAAACAAGACTGGCCTGTTGCCTTGGGAATCACAAATGCAAGGAAAGAATTGGACTCAGTAGTGTTTGCCTGCACATAACCTAACCAAACATAGGCTGCCTTATTCTGATGCATTGCCTCCTTCTTGTTTTTCTAAAAAGATTCACTAACCCTCTGCCAATATGATAAGTGTTGGGGGAAATGAGTTTCTGAATTGTCATTCTAGGAATTGCCTTTTGCAGCTGAAACTTCACCACTTAGTTAAGCCCTCCCCTGCCATCTGCTCTGCTCCAAAACTGCTGCAAAGGTTGAGAGGAACTGCTAAAATTACAAAAAACCATATCTGTGATAGAAATTCCATGGCATGAAATCCTCTCATTTTTACATCTTGTTGAACACTGGCTTCAGAGGACCATACTCTTAAGATCACCAAGGATACTATTGCAAGATGTCAGGTCTTCAAAGGCAGTCCTTTCATCACTAGATGACTGTTCACATAAATTCATCTGAGCCAACCTCATAGTCCATGCTTGCAAACTCCTCTCACCCCCAGCTCTGGGACCAATCAAGTCTGAGAGAATCAGTTTTGACAGCTTAATATTATCATAGTCTGCTGGTATATATGAAAGTAACTTACACAGTGCCGAGCACACAGTAGGCGTTGTTCCTCAGGTCTAATCGGTAGATCTTCCCTGATATTTGTGAGCAGATTTATTGTCTTGTGCCCTTGTTCAAGAATCCACATATCCACATCATTATATTTTCTCTATGTCTCCAGTCTATAATTTGTCAAGAACTGAAGTATTTTTTCCTGTTTGTTTTTTTTTTTTTTTTTTGAGACGGAGTCTCACTCTGTCATTCAGGCTGGAGTACCGTGGTGGGATCTTGGCTCACTGCAACCTCCTCCTCTTGGGTTCAAGTGATTCTCCTGCCTGAGCCTCCTGAGTAGCTGGGATTACAGGTGTCCACCATCACACCCAGCCAATTTATGTGTTTTTAGTAGAGACAGGATTTCACTGTGTTGGCCAGGCTGGTCTTGAACTCCTGACCTCAGGTGATCCATCCACCTCAGACTCCCAAAATGCTGAGATTATAGGTGTGAGCCACCATGCCAGGCCAAGAACTAAAGTTTCTTTTATGATCAGTTCTGTCCATTTAAAGGCCTGGCTAGATCTTTCTTACTTGCTTCCATGTTTTTCTAACATTTACTCACTCAATATGAGTGTTTATTAGATAATTTTTGCCAGTGTTAATGCTTATCAAGGAGATCCAATATGCCTTAGGTTATGTTCCCTAGAAGCAGATATTGAGATGGGAATTTTTTTTTTTTTAGACCAAGTCTCGCTCTTGTCCTCCAGGCTGGAGTACAGTGGCGCAATCTTGGCTCACCTCAACCTCTGCCTCCCGAGTTCAAGCAATTCTCCTGCCTCAGCCTCTGGAGTAGCTGGGATTACAGGCAGCTGCCACCACACCTGGCTAATTTTTGAATTTTTAGTAGAGATGGGGTTTCACCATGTTGGCCAGGCTGGTCTCGAACTCCTGACCTCAGGTGATCCACCCGCCTTGGCCTCCCAAAGTGCTGGGATTACAGGCATGAGCCACTGCGCCTGGCCAAGATGGGAATTCTTAGGCAAGTGATTTAGTGAGGGAATGCTGCAAAGGTAGGAGGGAAACAGTATAAGGTAGGGGAAGAAGCAAGGCAATGGTGTAATTTGATAGGGCACTATGGAGAGTGAATTGTACCCATACAGGTTATTCTCCCGTCAGCAAGTGTGCTGGGCTGTGATGCCCCCACCATCACCAGTCATTGGCTATGGACCACTCCGAGAGCAAGGATGAGTGGAAGCCCATGCAGACTCTCCAGCTTCTCCAGGCCAAGTGTATAAGCATGCGTATTAGTGAACACAGCTGTGTGTGTGATGACTTCTGTGTGCTCTGGGCACTTTTGCCTTTTAAGGGCTCCTTCCTTGATTAAACAATATATTAAAAATTAGGGTCGTGGGCTGGGTGTGGTGGCTCACACCTGCAATCTCAGCACTTTCGGAGGCTGAGGCGGGGTGATCACCTGAGGTCAGGAGTTCAAGACCAACCTGGCCAACATGGTGAAACCCCATGTCTACTAAAAATATAAAATTCTCCAGGTGTAGTGATGCGTGCCTGTAATCCCAGCTACTCTCAGGAGGCTGAGGCAGGAGAATCCCTTGAACCTGGGAGGGGGAGGTTGCAGTGAGCCGAGATAGTGTAACTGCACTCCAGCCTGGGAAAGAAGAGCGAAACTCCGTCTCAGACAAACAAAAAAGTAGGATGGTGATGACCCCAACATGCCATCTGAATGCCCGTGCTGAAACCCAGGGGCTGTTTCTGAACCACTGCAGTTAACAGTATTAAAATTAAATTTTATGACTGCATCGATACACATATGAATATAATCCAGGATGGATTATGTTTATTTATTTGTTTTTAGATTTTGAAAGAGAGTAAAACATTTTCATGAGTTTCTAAAAGTGTCATGGGACCTTGGTATTGCACCTACTGTGTGTAACGGGTAAACTGGCCCTGTTAGTGAAGGTGGAATCGTGTGGAGAGCCAGCCTTGTGTAGTTCAGGGATGCTGGAGTGCCAGGTGTGCAGCTGGTTCTATGTCTGGTCTATGCTCCCATTTCCTACCTGCCTAATTCCAACTAACCCTATTACTTTTGTTTTCTAAAGTCCGTGCTCTACTGAGACTGTACTGGGTTGAACAGTGTCCCCTCAAAATTTATGTCCTCTGGAACCTCAGGATGTGTCTTATTTAGAAATAGGATCCCTGTAGATATAATTAGTTAAGTTCAGGTGAACGTTCTGAATTAAGGTGGGCCTTAAATTAAATGACTGGCATCCTTGGAAGTGGAGAACACACAGAGGGAGCACAGAGTCACAGCTGTTGACAATGGAGGCAGAGACTGGAGTGATGCAGCCACAAGCCAAGGAAAACCAACTTTCCCAGCAACTACCAGAAGCTAGAAGAAAGTCATGGAACAGTTTCTTCCTTAGAGCCTTCAGAGGGGGTATGGGCCTGCTGACATTTTGATGTTGGATTTCTAGCCTCCAGAATGATGAGATAAACAATTTTGCTGGTTTAAGCCACCTAGCTTGTGGAACTTTGATATGACAGCCCTGAAAACTAATACAGAGTATCTCTGCAAAATGTCTTATATGAATCTCAGGCCTCTCTGGCTTTGACTCTCTGGGCACAGTTGGGCCCAGACTCCTAAACTCTTTGCCCATTACTTTCTAGAGCTTGCTGTCCACTTTCCAGCACAGATATTTAGTCCTGCAGTACTAAAGAGCAAGCAGAGAATTGTACAGGTCAGAGAAGTTGCCAAGGAAGCTTTCACCCTACCAGAGCAGCGCCCTTCCTTCATTGCATCACTATCAGCAGTGCTGGATGCCAGAAGAAAATGGAACAATCTCTTCCAAGTTCCAAAGAAAATTATTTGGTTTTGAAGACAGGAAGAGGAGAGGAAGTGAGGTGCACTTGTTTAATGTCTTTCTCTTATCTCCAATTCAGAAGGAATAGCCATAAATACCATGTCCATAAAACAAGTCTTTTCTAGTTTTCTATCTAACAACAGCAACAAAATTGGTTAAGAAACACATGCAGATATGAAGATGATATGCTGCAATATCTCATAGACTATGTGCTACTCGAGGAGAAGGACCATATCTTTATGCTCGATGCTCAGCATCTAGTATTGTACCTTGAGCATCATAATTTTCCAGTAAATGTTTGCTTAATGAATTTATCTGCTATTGCATTGATCACCACGCTTATTTAGCTCATGTGGGTCACTGGGCAGATGTCTGGTGCTGCAGCACACTCACAAACCCTGAAGCTACCTCATTTGAATAGGATCTTGGTTTCTTTGGTGAGATGTATGAATGAATATTATGTTCTCCAGGTAGTACCTCTTGGTTTGATCTTGAAAAGTCTTGAACAAGTCTTCAAGATCAAATACTCTCCATTTATCTGTCCATATACTTGTACTAAAGGAGGCAGAGACTGGAGTGATGCAGCCACATATACTTGTCCTAAAGGACAAGTATAACTAAAGATACAGCAATAATTTGGGAATATCAATACAAAGTCAAAATTTGACAAGGTGTATTTTTTATAAGTGATTAAACACACTTTGTTTCTAGTAAGTTTTTGGATATGAAAAGAGATTTTAACATTTACTGAGCACTTAGTATAAACCGGGACTATGCTAAGCACTATCTATGCAGCATGTTACTTAATCATTGTAACTAGCCTATGAGTTTTAAAATTATCATTGCTTTATTGGTGAAAAAAACTGAAATATAGATGGATTAATGAATATGCCCTTATGTGGCAAAGCTGGGATTCAAATGATTGATTTCCTAATTGAAAAACACCGTGCTGATGAGGCTGAAGCTTTAGTGTACTGAAAATCATCTAAGGGAGTTTAACAAAAATGCAGATTGTTAGGTTTCACTCCTAGAGAATCAATGAGTCTAAGACAGGGTCAAGAATCCACATCTTTGACTATAACCCAGGGACTTGGATCAAGTGGTCCATGAACCACACTTTGAAAAGCACTGTTCTGGACTAGGAGATGCCAAATACACCATGTGAATTATTTTGTATCCAGCAACATTTTATTCAACACAAGTTTTGCCCTTGTGGATACCTAGCTGTTCCAGCACCATTGATCGTAATGACTCTTCTTCCTTCACTGCTTGTAGTTTCGTTTTTGTCATAAATCAAGTGCCCATATGTACTCAACTTCCAGACATGACTCTCCTATTTTATTCTCTCTATGTAATTCCCATCATCATCCATTGTAAACACACCTTGAGAAATTCTTCTGTGGATCAAAGGGCAAGAAACTTTGGAACACCCCATGAATCATTTTATGAGTGGGCATAATATCAGTAAAATTTAAGACAGTCATTTAGAAAGCAATGCCCAACATTTCCTAGAATCCTCATTTAAATACGTCTGTATGATCTACCAAGCACAATTTCTGATGTTTTCAGAAATCTGTGTGTAGTTCGGTAACACCCAGAAATTACTCTTCTTCCCTCTCAATTTTCACTGCTTTCCTTCTCCAAAACCTCTTTTGCCAAATCAGTAGTACAACATTTTGGAAAACGGGTCCTCTTTTACTAAGAGCACCTTATCTGACATTCAAATGTCATTAGGAAAGAAAGATAAAATATAGACTTACAGTATTTATCTCTCAGCTGTCCTACCTTTGAACAAATGTTTCACCTCCCAGCAATTTGCTGTTGCCTCAAATAGGGTGCCTGTTGTAAATGTAGCTTGATTCAGTTCAATTTTAAAAAGAGAAACAAAACCCCAACATATTATACATATTTGCCCACTGGAAAAAGAAGGTTCTGTTTATATATGGTTTAATACCAGCAAAGTAATTTTGGTCAAGCAAGCTCTTAAAAACAACTTTAATTTTTATAATATTATATGAAACAAAAAGATTGCATTTGTGATGACTTGCAGGTGAGGAAACTGAGGCACAGAGCTGTGAAATCACTAATCTAATACCATGAAGGAAATTGTATAAACACCATGAAATTTCACTACCTTGCTTTTCAGTGAGTTTTGAGGTTGGAGGCAGTCACCCAGCTGGATTCCCAGGGAGGGCAGAAGCTTTCCATTAGAAATGGTTCAGGTTTGCAATACCAAGTTTCCATTTATATCTGTAGTTGTGGATAGTAAAGCAGTGGCCCAGCTGGTCACAGGAAAGTGTGTGGACTAAATGAAGGGTTGCTACTCGGATGATTACAGTATCACCACCTCCAATTCTGAACACTAATACCTCAATAGCACAGAAAGGGACTTTTTGTTTTGTTTTATTCTGCAGTATAGGGGGTGTGATGGCCTCAGAATAAGCCATGTTATGTGGTATATACCATTTCTCCATTCTCTGTCAGTAAGAAGCCCAACAACTAAGTGTTGAAAGAATTTCAATTATTCTGTAGCCAACTGCCCAGCATGTGGGACTTCAATAGATGAGTTGATGATCAACTGGGAAGAAATGAGTAGGTCTGAAGTTGTAAGAAGTCACCCATAGCCACCACACTAATGGCAGAAGTGCACGAACGTTCCTCTGCTCAGACAGCCTGGTTTCTCTACCTTTTTTTTTTGAGATAGAGTCTCACTCTGTCACCCAGTCTGAAATGCAGTGGCATGATCTCAGCTCACTGCAAACTCCACTTCCTGGCCTTAAACAATCCGCCCACCCCAGCCTCCCCAGTAGCTGGGATTACAGGCATGCACTATCATGCCCAGCTAATTTTTGTATTTTTAGCAGAGATGGCGTTTCACCATGTCGTCCAGGCTGATCTCAAACTCCTGGCCTCAAATGCTTCACCCGCCTCGATCTCCCAAGTGTTGGGATTACAGGCGTCAGCCACCGTGCCCAGCTTCTCTACCTTTTGAGCATAATTAGCTGAAATTTTCCTCCAGTAGTGTGCATAATTATTTCAATGACCTGTACTTTCTCTGTGCTAGTCTAGTCATATTTTATTGTTATATTGGAAATAAAGGTCATTATGTTAATGGTTGAAGTGGATGTTTTGGGTAGCTATCATGCCTAACGGGGAGTGGACAGTGCTGGGGAGCAGGATGGTGAGTCATATCTGTAAGAGAAAAGGGAATTCCCTTTGAACATATTTCTCAAGCTTCCCTGATAGCATGAGTTAGCTGCAGTGTTGGTTAAACACATAGATTTCCAGGCTTTTCCTTTAAGGATGCTGATTCAGTAAGATTGAGATGTGTCCCTGGAACATGTATTTTTAATAACCATGTGACTTTTGTCATTAGAGAAGTGTGGGAAGCACTACTCTATGAAGTATGATTTTGAAAAGGTGGTCAGAGACTGGGAGTCCCTGATTCCCAAATATCCACCATCACTGCCTTGGAGTATTTCTCTCTTTCTTACCACTTTCTCAAACCTCTACTGTGTACCTCCCACTAGTTACCATTCAGCCCCACCTGGCTGTCTTATTCTTACCTCAAATTTATTGTGTCCTCATCATTTCACCTCTGTTAACAAGTGCCTTTCCATTTCAAGTCATTCCCGTTCTACATACTGAGTCACAGTGGACCAAGTGATTTGCTATTCCACCCTATATTGTGCTCTTCAAACCTTTTTGTGTTTCCACATTGCATGTTTTGCATAGACTGCCTTCTCTCACTATTCAGCCCATTGCACTACTGTTTCTTTTTCAAGAGTTCACACATCATTTCCTTAGGGAAAGCTGGCTAACCATATGCAGAAAAATGAAACTGGACTCCTACCTATCACCATAGATAAAAATTAAGATGGATTAAAGACAAATGTAAGACCTCAAACTATAAAGATTCTAGAATAAAATCTAAGAAATCCCCTCTAGACATCAGCCTTGGCAAAGAATTTATGACCAAGTCCTCAAAAGCAATTGAAATAAAAATAAAAATTGACATTTGAGACCTAATTAAAGAGCACAGAAAACAAAACAAAACAAAAAACAAAAACAACTATTAAAAGAGTAAACAGACAACTGACAGAATGGGAGAAAATTCTTAAACTTTGCATCTGATAAAGGACTAATATCCAGAATCTACAAGGGACTTAAATCAACACACAAAAAAACCACAACTCCATTGAAAAGTAAGCAAAGGACGTGGACAGATACTTCTTAAAAGAAGACATACAAACAGCCAAGAAAAATATGAAAAAATGCTCAGCGTCACTAATCATCAGAGAGATGCAAATCAAAACCACAATGAGATACTTTCTCACATCAGGCAGAATGGCTGTTACTAAAAAGTAAAAACATAACAGATGCTGTCAAGGCTGTGGGGAAAGGGGATGCTTATACACTGTTGGTGGGAGTAGAAATTATAGGTTAGTGCAAAAGCAACTGAGGTTTTTGCCATTGCTTGAATGGCAATTGCTTTTGCACTAACCTAATAGTTAAGCCGCTGTGGAATCAATTTGGAGATTTGTCAAAAAACTAAAAGTAGAGCTATCATTTGACCCAGCAATCCCATTACTGAGCATATACCCAGAGGAAAATAAATCATACTATTAAAAAGACACATGCACTCATGTATTCATTGCAGCACTATTCATAGAAACAAAAACATGGAATCAACCTGGGTGTCCATCAATGGTGGATTGAATAAAGAAAATGTGGGACATATACATCATGGAATACTATGCAGCCATAAAAAGAACAAAATCAAGTTCTTTGCAGCAACATGGCTACAGCCGGAGGCCATTATCCTAAGTGCATTAACACAGAAACAGAAATCCAAATGCTGCAGTTTCTCCGGACTGCTTTATTTGTCTCGTTGCTCAATAAATTCCTAGTTGTTGGAAGGGAGATGAATGGGGAGAGCTCCTGTAGCAGTTTTGGGGTGAGAGTAGATTTTCCAGATTATTCCATGATAATTTGAAATTTTCACTCTTTGCATGATGGGGGCACATTTCCACTGTATGCTTTTCATGATAATTTTTCTTATTTCCCTCTAGGGTTTTCTCCACTCTGCCTTGTGGATTTCCACAATATTACCTTCAAATCTGGCAATTGTGCCTCATTGAATCAATTGGCAACATGCCAAATCTTGTATTAAAAATACTTTTTAAATGAATAAAACCATTCTATTAGTAAATGTAACTATGTTATTTTCTCACAGATTCACCAGAGATCTCATAGATCTTATTTGGGATTCCAATAAATTAAAAAATCACCACCTATGTATAAATATGTCATTATTCAAGCCACCACACTAACCAAAAACCAATCTGCTCATTTTTTAACCTCTTCCCCTGAGAGACACCCAAGTTCTATGATTCACTGAATAGAGTCTACGTCAGGGGTCAGCAAAAAGTAGTTCAAATCCAGCTAGTAGAATTTCTCTGTAAATACATTTTGATTAGGAATTAGCCATGCCATTTGTTTAAGGACAGGCTGTGGCTGCTTTTGTGCGACAGCTTCAGAGCTGAGTAGTTGCCACTGAGTCTGTATGACCCGCAGCACTGACAGCTTTTATTATCTGGCCCTTTACAGAAAAAATTTGCTGATCTTGGACTAAGATATGTTTCTACATATTCTTTGGCCATTAATTAGTCTTGAACTCCTTGAAAGCACAGACTATCTCTTATTTCTCTTTGTGTCTTCAATGCATATCATACTGTGTCTTGTTGGAAAGAAGAGCTTGGGTTCAAAGGAAGGAAAGTAACCTAATTGAGCTGTATAAATAATCATGGGTCCCCCTCTCAAAATCTTAAATAATATAGGAAAGAATCATTGAAAACTAGCCATTGGGTGATTTTTAAATTAAATTTTATTTTTTTTGAGACAGGGTCTAGCTCTGCTGCCCTGGCTGGCATGCAGTGGAATGATCTCAGCTCACTGCCACCTCTGTCTCCCATGCTTAACTGATCCTCCCACCTCAGCCTCCCAAGTAGCTGGGACTACATGCACATACCACCACACCCGGGTAATATTTGTATTTTTATGAGAGACAAGGTTTTGCCATGTTGCACAGGCTGGTCTCAAACTCCTGACTTCAAGTGATCCAACTGCCTCAGACTCTCAAAGTGCTGGGATTACAAGTGTGAGCCATTGTGCCTGGCTGACTGATTTTGTTTAAATGAGGACAATTTTAGAGTGATTCTCAGAAATACCTGTGGCAGCAAGGCAGACTCTGATCTTGGTTCCCTGCAAGGGGTTGCCTGTGTTCTCATTCCAGCAATCCAGACATGGGAAGAGACCAATGCAACTTTTGCTTTATGAAGAGAATTTTCATACCTTATGCCCCAAAAGTATTTCTAAGGATGCCCCAGTGTCAGGTATGATCAAGAAATAGTTAAGCTAGGATGCTGGGGATATCTGTAGTCTCCACCCACTCTTCCAGCAGGCAAATTCTGTTTTGCAATTTGTTATGACATGAAAAAAAGGAAGTGTTTGGGAAGCAATGTAGCCTGTACTCTGTACTCTTCCTGCCCTTGTTTGAATGCTCTTGGTTGACTTTGTCTACATTTGTAAATTTGAGAAATGACTGGAATGTGATTTTTAAAAAATTGAGGTATTTAATACCTTGTTTGAGTAAGCATTGGGAAGGGCTCAGAAAAAATAATCTTGGGTAATTTCCTTAATATCTAAGCAAAAGGTGGCAAATATGTAGCAGGTTTATTCTCCATCTGACCCCTTTCTTCCCTTCTATCCGATGTCATTAACAGATCACTGCATTCTTTTTTCAGACAGACCCTCAGAATCATTAAAATGTGCCCAGATAGCCAGCATTAATTAGAATTGGCACATGAGGGGCCCTTACCTTCCAAAGCTGATCTTACATATTTCTAGAAGTGAGAATCTTGTTCTACCTCTTATCTCTTCCTTCTCTCCTTATATAGTAATTGACTCAAGCCTTGAAGATAGGAACTGGGAGGGCTGGCAAACCAAGGCATTCTCAGCAAATGTCAGAGCACACACAAAGGCGTACAGAATCCAGACTGCGCAAGGCAGATGGCACTGGGTAGTTCCATGAAATAAACCTGAAATGGAAGGGGAAGCCAGATTAAGGAGGGCATTGGCATCCAGGTCATGACATTTAAGGAACTGGCTCATGTGATTGTGGAAGCTGGCAAATCCAAAAACGTCTGCAGTGCAGACTGGCAGGCTGGAAATTCCCACGGGAGATGATGTTGCAGTCTTGAATCTGAAGGCGGCCTGGAGGGCAGAACACCTTCCTCTTGGAGGGCCTTGGTCTTTTCTCTTAAGTCTCTCAACTGATTGAATGAAACCTACTTCTTCTCTGCAGGGTAATCTGCTCCACTCAAGGTCTACTGATTTATACAGTAATCATATCTATTAATAAAAATTACCTTTGAAGCAACATCTAGATCATTATTTGACCAAACAACTGGGGAACATAGCCTACCCAAATTGACACAAAAACAGTCAGCACACATGATATTTAGGTGGCAGACTAATTGGTGTTTTAAAATTTTTATTATCTATCATTTATATATAATAATATAAATTGTATTATAGAAAACTTCTGATATCACAGGAATTATTGGTTAGAACAAGGGTAAATTTATTTAATGAAAAATGATTTAAGAAAGATGATATAAAGAAAATTATTAAGCAAATATTGGGTTTAAGTAGAATATGGTACTTTAATGAAGGGTGTACTGAAATGATTGAGATTAGAGAAGCATTGAGAAGTGACAGAGAATCACTATATTCCTGTAATAAGGAAATGTCCTAATAGAAATGAGGGTTAGAAAGATTCATTGTGCTGACCTGAACAAATGTCGGGGACAGAAAAAAGTCATCAACAGTAAATGTAAAAATTTTCTGTCTTGCTATAGTAATAAAACAATGTATACCATAAACTTTTTAACCATATTTTCTGAATGTAATTTTTCCAATTGGCTATTCCTTTTGTAAAAAATTGTTTATTTTATTTTCAAATACAAGTTTTAAGTTTTATGTAATCTGAGCAGTTCATTTTTTGCTTTATGATTTCCATATAATCATAAAACAAAAAATGATATAAACTCATAAAGCAAAAAATATATATATATCCTACTGGATAAAACCTCCCTCTCATATAGAAAAGGATAGAGACCAGCAGAAACAGCACTTTAAAGTTGGTGGTGCCAATGTTGAAGGTTATGGTAGCCACATTAATGTAACAACTGTTACATTGCTGGCCCCCAAGAGTTCATATCTCCCAATATTTCCCCATGTGTAGTCCTCTCCCTTTGAATGTGGGTTGAGATTGTGACTTTTTCTAACAATAGAAAGTAGTATAAGTGATGCTGTGTCAGTTCTTGGTCTAACCTTTAAGAAGTTCTGCTTTTGTGCTTTTGGGACCCTGGAGCTACCATAAAAGAATTTTGTTACCTTGCTGGAGAAGCTGCATGGTAAGGCCATGGGAGAAACAACATCCATGGGAGAAACAACATAAGAGGAAAAGGCCCTGAGACTACAGAGGAAGAGAGAAAAGCCCCCACCATTCCAGTGTCTCAGCCAAGCCCAGAACCCTGCTGGCCTACCCAGCTAGATGAATCCACATTAGTTACTATTGGCAAGATCAATAGAAAGATTCACCTGGCTAAGCCCAGCCCCGACTATAAAATTGTGTGCGAATAAACTGATCACTGTTTAAAGCCACGAGGTTTGAGGATGGTTTGTAATACAGCAAAAGATAACCATTGGTATGATAATGCAGAAGAGTCAGGGATCAAGACCTGTGACTATTCTCTGAGACAGCATGGTGCAGAGAGAAGATGAAGGCTTGGTACCATGGCAAGCTTGGAGGAGTTATTTAATCTTTCTAACAGTCTTCTTATCTGTTATATGAGAAAAATATTTCCTCCCTCAAAGATTAGTTAGAAAAATGAAATGAGTGAAAGTTTTGGGCACACATTAAGAACTCACTTGGTTGGGCGTGGTGGTTCATGCCTGTGATCCGAGCACTTTCTTCTTTATTAGTCTGGCTAGCGCTCTATTTTGTTAATCTTTTCAAAAAGCTTGCTCCTGTCTTCATTGATTTTTTGAAGGGTTTTTCATGTTTCTGTCTCCTTTAGTTCAGCTCTGATCTTAGTCATTTCTTGTTTTGTGCTAGCTGTGGAGTTTGTTTGCTCTTATTTCTCTGGTTCTTTTAGCTGTGATGTTAGATAGTTAACTTGAGATCTTTCTAGCTTTTGGATGTGGCCATTTAGTGCTATAAGTTTTCATCTTAATACTGTTTTAGCTGTGTCCCAGAGATTCTGTATCTTTGTTCTCATTAGTTTCAAAGAACTTGATTTTTGTCCTAACTTCTTTACTCAAAAGTCTTTCAGGAGCACATTGCTTGATTTCTGTGTAGTTATGTGGTTTTGAGTGGGATTTCTTAATCTTGAGTTCTAATTTGATTATACTGTGGTACAAGAGGCTGTTATAATTTCAGTTCTTTTGCATTTGCTGAGGAGTGTTTTACTTCAGATTATGTTATCAATTTTAGAGTAAGTGTCATATAGTGATGAGAAGAATTTACATTCTACCATTTTTGAATGATGAGTTCTGTAGATACCTATCAGGTCCACTTGATCCAGAGCTGAGTTCAGGTCCTGAATATCTTTGTTAATTTTCTGTCTCAATGATCTAATATTGTCAGTGGAGTGTTAACATCTCCCACTATTATTGGGTGGGAGTCTAAGTCTCTTTGAAGGTCTCTAAGAACTTGCTTTATCAATCTGGGTGCTCCTGTGTAGGGTGCATATATGTTTAGGATGGTTAGCTCTGTGTGTTGAATTGAACCTTTTACCATTATGTAACATCCTTCTTTGTCTTT
>CAUYQU010016556.1:0-102248 GCA_963574635.1 Cheracebus regulus | reverse complement strand
TAACAACCAATAGCAGCCGAGTTTTAACAACCAATGGCAGCCGAGTTTTAACAACCAATAGCAGTCGAGTCTTAACAACCAATAGCAGGCAAGTAATTCCAACCAACAACAAGCCAAGTCCTAGGTCAAGGCTTGTAACTTACCCAATAGCAGTCTTGTTCTCCCACAACCAATGGAGCTGTTTCACTCCCTATAAAACCCCTTGTCTAAAAATAGACTCACTGTCTAAAAATAGACTCACTATAAAAACCCCCTGTCTGAGAGGCGTCTGTTTGACTTCTCCGGCCCATCCTGTCCGGACCGCAGAACCTCACCCGGGAGCCTGAATAAATTCCTTTGCATTGGATTATTTTGGTGCTGGCCTCAGTTTCTTCATTTTATCCTCGGAAACAAACCTTACAAAGACGACGAAGATGAAGATAAAGGGGAGGAAGGAGAAGATGACTAACAGAACACTGATGGATTCCAACTTTCCTTTTTAAAAATTGTCTCCGATCCCTGGAGCAACTTGCAGTCTTTTTTTCCCCCCTCTTGTGCTCAGTCACCCTGTTTTTTGAGGTCTCTTTTCTCTACACCATGGTTCTCAACTTATTTTGAGGGAAATATCTTGAGCAGAATACAATGGAAAAAAGAGTCTCTACCCCTTTCTGTTTGAAAATCATTTTTATCCCTTCCTGTCTGAACAAAAACTCTATGGAATCAACACCACCGAGCTCTGTGTGGGAAAAAGGAAAAACCTCCCTTAGCTCTGCTGGAAGCTGGAGGATGCTAGGCCCCTGTGTAGTAGTGCATAGAATTCTAGCTTTTTTCCTCCTTTCTCTGGATATTAGGCTCAGAGAGTATACTGTGTTTCTATGTGAATATGGACAGTTAGCATTTACCAACATGTATCTGTCTACTTTCTCTTGTTTAAACAAAGAAAAAAAACTTAAAGAAATGGGATTATAGAAGATCAGCAAAGGGTGGGTTTGAGATGCTTGGGTGGGTTAAGTGGGCATTTTGACAACATGGCTTCTCCTTTGCCATGTTTAATTGTGACATTTGACAGACATCCTTGCAGTTTAAGATGATACTTTTAAAATAAATTCTCTCCTAATGATGACTTGAGCCCTGTCATTCAACGGGAGAATAAGCAGAACCTGTAGGATCTTATTTGGAATTGACATTCTCTATTGTAATTTTGTTCCTGTTTATTTATTTATTTCCCATGTTCCTGTTTAAGTTTTCTTTTTGTTTCACTGCACAGGAAAGATTATGCTCAGTTTTAAACATTAAAAGTGTACAAGTTGCTTTGTTACAATAAAACTAAATGTGTACACACACACATACAAAAGCGGGGGCAGTGCCTCACTCCTGTAATCCTGGCACTTTGGGATGCCAAGGCGGGTGGATCACCTGAAGTCAGGAATTCAAGTCCAGCCTGATTAACCTGGTGGAACCCTGTCTCTACTAAAAATACAAAAAATTAGCCAGGCATGGTGGCAGGCTCCTGTAATCCCAGCTACTTGGGAGGTTGAGGCAGGAGAATCACTTGAACCCAAGAGGTGGAAGTTGTAGTGAGCCAAGATCGTGCCATTGCACTCCAGTCTGGGTGACAAGAGCAAGACTCCATTTCAAAAAAAAGAAAAAGAAAAAGAAAAAGAAAAGAGAAATTGAGAGACCGACAAGTTACCATTAATATTTAGGTTTGTCTCCTTATAATCTGTTTTCTATGCTTTTTATATATTTATCCATTTCAGATTCTGCATTTTTCACTTAACATTACAACATAAAAATTGCCACTTGTTACAAATTATTCATCAACATTGTTTTTAATGACTTCTTAAAATCCAGTTCTTTGTTAGATCATACTTTATTTAACTATTTCTCTTCTGATGACCATGCAGGTTGTTTTCAATGTTTATTAAAATAACTTCATGGCTATTTCTGTGGAAATGTTTTTTATGCATTTTAGATTGTATACCTTGGGATATATTACCCAAAGTAGAATCTCTGGGTCTAAGAATGTGGCTATTTTAAATCTTAATCTTTGTAATCTTCTTTCTCAAATTCTTGCAGATCCATAATTATTTGTCCACAATCCCATAATCCAAAAAGCACTGAAAATTGAAAGCCTTTTTTTTTTTAGGCACCAAGATTTTTATTTACCTACATTCCAGCTTTCTTTTAACATTATAAACATTATAGGCAAGTCATTCTCTTTTTGACCCAGAGCTGTGATAGGAACCATCTGGTTACAAAGTGGTGGCAGATCTGTGTCTGCTTTTATGTTTTTCTGGCCCCTCTCAACCTCTGGCTGTCATTTCTCTGTTCTTTCTCAGTTTCCCCTTAACGGTCTATTCTAACTCATATAAAATAGGGACTAAAAGTACTAACCTCATTGTTATGAGGTTTAAGAGAAGGCCCAGCACTAAGCCAGGCTCTCAGGAAAATTCAAACAACAGTTCCTCTTTGCCCTTCAGTATAGCTCCTTCTCATCTGTTATGAGCTGAGGAACCACTGGACCTGTAAACTAACCACACAGGTCTAAGTCCACAGACCCGGTGAAGGCCTGAATGGCAAAATACATGGGCTTTGTGACTCCACTACTGACTTTGATGCTAAGGAAGGACTGACTTAGTGAGCAGTTCCAAGACCACTGAGCTCATGGTTCCCTGTGTCTGGTACCTCCATCATGCCCAGGGCCTGAGGAGGGGCCTCTCCGTTCCCGCTACCACACTTGGAACCATATGAAGGCTGCTCAGAGGCCAAAAACTGAGTGACCGGCCCCAGAGAGTTGATGGGGGATACTGACAAACCATTCGCAAAGTTGGTGCTCTTTGCTCTTAGGGAGAGCCTAGGCAAGGAGAGCAGCTGGAAGGTGAAGCGCATACCTGACTCTCAGTAGCAGTAGTGATCTGGCTTGAAGGGGCCATCACAGGACATGCCCAGGTACTGGCTTGCTTCTCAGTCAGCCTGGTCAACTTCACGTTCAGCTTGTCCAGGTGGGCTTCCGTCACTGCCTCATCTAGCTTCTTGGGCAGGAAGTGAACCCCAACGGTACTTGTCTGGGTGGGTCCACAGCTTGGTTTGTGCCATCACCTGGTTGGTGAAGGAGCTTCTCATCACGAAGCTGGAGTGGCCCATGGCACAACCCAGGTTGACCAGCTGACCCTTAGCCAGCAGGATGATATGGCACCCATTCTTTAGCAGGTACTGGTCCACCTGTGGCTTGATGTTCACCTTCTCCACAGCGCTCTCGTTGAGCCACTTGATATCGATCTCCACGTCAAAGTGTCCAATGTTACACGCGATGGCATCATCCTTCATTTGCTCAAAGTGCTGGCCACGGATGATGTCAACACAGCCTGTGGTGGTGACAAAGATGCTGCCCTCCTGACAGGCCTCATCCATGGCGGTCACCTCATAGCCTTCCATGGCGGCCTGCAGTGCATTGATGGGGTCAATGTCGGTGATGATGACGGACTCTGAATCCCGCAGGGCCTGGGCACAGCCCTTGCCCATATCACCATAACCTGCTACCACCACTACCTTGCTGGCAATCGTCACGTCTGTGGCCCGCTTGATGCCATGTATGAGGGACTCCCGACAGCCATAGAGGTTGTCAAACTTGCTTTTGGTGACGGAGTCGTTGACGTTGATGGCAAGCACCTTCAGGATCCCATTAGCCATCATCTTGTAGAGGCTGTGGACCCCGGTTGTGGTCTCCTCGGAGATGCCTCGGATGCCTGGCAGGACCTGGGGGTACTTGGTGTGGATGAGGTTGGTGAGGTCGACCCTGTCATCCAGAATCATGTTGAGGGCCCCGTCCTTGAAGTACAGCGTCTGCTCAAGGCACCACAGGTACTCAGGTACTCCTGGTCCGTTTCGCCCATCCAAGCATACACTAGAATGTCAGCCTTGGCAATGGCAGTCGCGGCCTGGTCCTGGGTGGAGACGTTGCAGCTGGACCACTGCACCTCAGCACCTAGGGCGACGAGGGTCTCAATGAGGACGGCCGTCTCCACGTTCTACTGCAGACAGCCAGCGAAGCGGGCGCCCTCCAGTGGCTTAGAGGCCGAGTACCGCTCACGCATGCGCATTAGGCCCGGCATCTAGTTCTCCGCCAGGTCCAAGGCCTTGCGTCGTCCGCAGGCAGCCAGGTCTATGTCAGCGACTTTGCAAGGCAGTTTGTCAGATACGCTGGCGGCGCGGGTGATGGGCACGGGCAAAGAGGGCTGGGCCTCAGTCTGGGGACAGGCACCGGACGGGCGAAAGCTTTTTTACATTTTACTTGACTTTTTATCATTTAGCAGCAAAACCTGAGTAGAAGTGATGTGAAATGATTTATAGACATTAATTTTCCCACTTAGTATGAATATTTATGTTTTTCAGAAATATTAGTGTGTTTGATTAAGAGGCACTATCTCAGAACACACTCGGGAGTGTTAGGCAATTATGTAGTATTTGTGTCAACTGCCTTTTGAAAATTCCCAAATGCCTTACTTACAATACATATCCAGCTTTAAGGGTTCCAGATAAGGATTGTGAACCTGTACCAGGAGTGTTACAACAAGGCACTGGATATGTTAATTTACATACATATATATGTGCTGAACTTGACATTAATATTATGGGCTGAACTGTATTTTTCCCTCCCTTCAAATTCATATGTTAAAGTCCTACCTCCCTAGTATCTTTTAAATTTTATTTTTATTTTTTACATTTTACCTGTTTCTTTCTAGGAAATCCCCAGTATCTTAGAATGTGACTGTATTTGGAGTCTTTAAAAAGTCTTTAAAGATGTGATTAAATTGAAATGTGGTCATTAGGATAACCCTAATTCAATGACTAGTATCCTTATAAGAAGGACACAGACACACACACACAGAGACGACCACGCGAGACAGAGAGCAAGACGGAGCAGGTCATCGACAAGCCAAGGAGTGAGGCCTCAGAAGAAGTCGCCCCGCTGACATCTTGACCTCAGACTTCTAGACTTCAGAACTGTGAGCAAATAAATTTTTGTTCCTTCTACCACCTAGTCTACAGTACTTTGTTATGGTACCCTAGAAAACAAATACTGTACAACTGGTGATATATAACTTTTATAACTAACAAAATTAGATGCCAGCCATCCAAACAAAAACCACACAAATCCATCTTTCAAAATGTGATTGGTTTTACCATTGTAGCTTACTATTATATTTTGAGTTTCTGCTCTCAGGGAAGGTTTGTAGCTTATTTCTCCCATAGGTACCCCATTTTCTTTCAAATTCCAGTTAATAAACAAGATGATACTTCTCATTTCAGGTATTAGCTCCGGTTGCCTAATAACTATATACAACATTAATACATAGTTTTAATTGTTATTATGTTGGCTAAAAGACTCAAAACTAACCAGAAGATCCAGGGTCTCTGGGATCCCGCTGTCAGTCTCCTTTTTTTATTTTTAGTTTTTTGAGACAAGGTCTCACTCTGTTGCCCAGGCTGCAGTGCACTGGGACTATCATAGCTCACTGCAGCCTTGACCTTCCAGGTTCAAGTGATCCTCCCACCTTAGCCACCCAAGTAGCTGGGACTACAGATGCGCACCACCACACCAGGCTAACGTTTTTGTTTGTTTGTTTGCTTTTTGGCAGGAGTATGGAATCTTGTTCTGTCACCCAGGCTGGAGTGCAGTGGTGTGATCTCAGCTCACTGCAACCTCCGCCTCCTGGGTTCAAGCAATTCTCCTGCCTCAGCCTCCTGAGTAGCTAAGACTACAGGCGCATGCCACCACACCTGGCTAATTTTTTGTATTTTTAGTAGAGACGGGGTTTCCCTGTGTTAGCCAGGATGGTCTCGATCTCCTGACCTCATGATCCACCCGCCTTGGCCTCCCAAAACCCTGGGATTACAGGCATGAGCCACCATGTCCAGCCTGTGTTTTTTATTTTTAGTAGAAATGAAGTTTCACTATGTTGCCCAGGCTGGTCTTGCGCTCCTAAGCTCAAGAGATCCTCCTGCCTTGGTCTCTGAAAGTGCTGAGATTATATGTATGAACCACTGCACCTGGCCCACACTGTCAGTCTCGATCTAAGACAGGCTCTCAATTTTTAAATTCATCTCCAGAGAGAACAGATTACTATTCATCTGTGCACAGGATCACATGCACAATTTCAGTACCTACTCCAGTCTCTCCTAGGAAGCATACTGGAATGGAAATGGATCTTATTATATTAGTGGCCTAGGGATTACTTTGATTTTAATTTATTTATTTTATAGAGACATAGTCCCACCATATTGCCTAGGCTGAGTGCAGTGGCTATTCACAGGCACGATCGGCTATTCACAGGCACGATCCCACAGCTGATCAGCATGAGTATTTTTTTTTTTTTTTTTTTTGGTGGTCAGTAGGGAGTCTTACTCTGTTGTTTAGGCTAGAGAGCAGTGGGGTCATCTCGGCTCACTGCAAACTCCACCTCCCAGATTCAAGCAAGTCTTCCTGTCTCAGCCTCCTGAGTAGCTGGGATTACAGGTGCCCGCCACCACGCCCAGCTAATTTTTGTATTTTTTAGTAGAGACAGGGTTTCACCATGTTGGCCAGTCTGGTCTTGAACTCCTGACTTCAGGTGATCAGCCTACCTCTGCCTCCCAAAGTGCTGTGATTATAGGTGTGAGCCACCGAGGCCCTGCACAGGAGTTTTGACCTGCTTAGTTTCTGACTTGGACTAGTTCACCTCACCTTAGGCAAGCTGGCGGCACCTCACTCTTGGGGAGTCACCATATTGATGGAGAACTTAGTGCGGATACCCGAGTAGCATAGCACACCACAGCCCACAGCTCCTCGGTTCAAGCGATCCTCCCTGCCTCAGCTCTCAGCTTCCTTGGTAACTGGGGAAAGTAAAGATTACTTTACTTTTTTTTTTTTTTTTTTTTGAGACAGAGCCTCATTCTGCCGCCCAGGCTGGAGTGCAGTGGTGTGATCTTGGCTCACTGCAACCTCTGCTTCCTGGATTCAAGCGATCCTCTCTCCTCAGCCTCCCAAGTAGTTGGGACTACAGGTGCACGGCACCATGCCAGGCTAATTTTTGTATTTTTTGTAGAGACAGGGTTTCCTCATAAGGCCCAGCTGGTTTTGAACTCCTGAGCTCAAGATATCCGCCCACCTCAGCCTTCCAAAGTATTGCGATTATAGGCATGAGACTAAGCTTCATAAGTGAAGGAAAAATAAAATTTTTTGCAGACAAACAAGTACTCAGAGATTACATCACGACCAAGTTATTTTTAAAACTCAGAGGTGAACGCATTTCAACTGTAATTTTGTGATTGCTATTTTCTGAGATAAATATTCACAATCTTTGGCTAATCCCCAGCAAGGAAATGGCAACATCAGTCCTAGGCCTACAAAGAACGGAATTATGCAAACAACTTTCATGAGCAAGTAAAGGGATTCTCCTCTAGAGCCTTCAGAGGGGAACACAGCTCTGCTGACATCTTGATTTTAACTTTGTGAGACCCATGTCACAAACCTATGATTTACATTCAGTGAAATATAGTCACACTCTTTTCGATGAAATCTGATTCTCAGCCCTGGGAATGAGTTCTTTGAATGCTCTTGTCAGCCCTAGAAGTCATGGTTGTCTGTTTCTTCTATTCCTATATTCTTCAGAGTAAATTACACTTATTAGTCCATCCCTCATTATTCCAGTCCCCTATCAATGGTTAGTAATTCTTTATGTTAAACTTTCCCTGTTGAAGTTGCTGTATTGTTCCTCTATCCTGATTAGACTCTGATAATGTTAGGCTTTGCGTCACCACCCAAAATCAACCCTTGAATTGTAATCCAAATTGTAATCTCCATGTGTTGGGGATGGGACCTTGTAGGAGGTGATTAGATTGTGGGGGCAGTTCCCCCATGCTGTTCTTGTGATGGTGAGTGAGTTCTCACAAGATCTGATGGTTTTGTAAGGTTTCATTTCCCCTTTGTTCTGCACCCATTCTCTTTGCTGCTACCCTATAAAGAGGCGCCTTCCACCATGACTATAAGTTTCCTGAGGCCTCCCCAGCCATGCAGAACTGTGAGTCAATTAAATCTGTTTTCTTTATAAATTGCCCAGACTCGGACATTTCTTCATATCACCATGAGAACAGACTAATACAGACCCAGACCCAGTTTTGTCTGGGTTTGGTTATAAAATACATTGCAGCTTCCATCTAGTCACACATTCTTTGATCACTGGCTAATAAGGAAAGCTAGCTGCCACAACCTGAGCAGCAATTGCAGAGGCCCACGTAGTGAGGTGCTAAAGCCTCCAGCCAACAACCACATGAAGATGCTTGGGAGTGAATCCTCCAGCCCAGTTGAACCTTCACATGAGTCAGCAGCATCAGCTGACACCTTGACTGCAGCCAGAACCACAGAGTTAAGTTGCTCACAAATATCCAACCTCCAAAACTAAAGAAGACAATAAAATTTGAGGTTTTAAGCTGCTAAGTTTTGGGATGTAGTAATAAATAACTAACCCACTTGGCTTAAGGCTTATTTTAAAAGTAAATAAAATTATTTCTATACATAATTTACAATGAAATTTCTTTGTCATCTAGAATTTTGATCAGTCAATAGAGCATATTTATTCCACCATGTGCTGAAATTGTGACTTGGGTAGCATGTGGAACACAGTGTAAAGATCACAGGCTCTGTGAAATCACTGTCAAAGTGTGACCAGGGCACAGCTGTTTTACCCCTCTGAGCTTCAGTCTCAAAATGTGAATAATGCCATCTACCTCAAGCAGCCATTGGTGTGAATAAAGTGGATTAATGAAGGTAAGAACTTAATAAGGTGTTTGGCAAACAGTAGACATCCTTAAAATTGATGCAACATAACTCTAATTTACAGAAAAAAACAGAGCAATTAATAGCAGTTTGCTTGAAAATAATTACATCTGAAGCATATATTCTTGTGGATTCACCTTTCAGGTATGTTATGCCAAGAACTTCGTCCCTGCACTCTGTTAACTGCTACTTTATTTCATTATTATTCCCACTAGACCATTAGCTTCATTAGAACAGATATTACATTCCTCTATTCATGATTACAGCCTCAGTACCTACAACAATATCTGACATATGATAACTTAATAATGCTATCTGTTCAATAAATGAGAGCTCTATGACATAGAACAATATTCTTGAAGAAATTTGAATGACAACTATTCATAGAAGTGAATTTAAAATATCCCAGCCTTAAAAATATTTGTAATACAGTTGGGCACAGTGGCTCACACCTGTAATCCCAGCACTTTGGGAGGCCAAGGCAAAAGGATCACTTAAGGTCAGGAGTTCAAGACCAACATGGCCAATATGGCGAAACCCTATCTCCACCAAAAATACAAAAATTAGCTTGGTGTGGTGGCGCATGGCTGTAGTCTCAGTTACTCGAGAGGTTGAGGCAGGAGAATCTCTCGAACTGTGGAGGCAGAGGCTGCAGTGAGCTGAGATTGCACCACTGTACTTCAGCCTGAGTGATAGAGCAAGACTCTCTCTCAAAAAGTATATATATAAATACATATATATGTGTGTGATACCATTATACTTTTAAATTAATAGTTAATGGTGCTAAAAGTATACTTTATAATCATTATGGGATTAAAATGCAAGAATACTATGTCCTTTAACAGAATTTCAGACTTCTTTCCTTAATAAGCAACAACTAAAGAAATGTTGTGTGTTATACTGCCCACGTTTTGAAATGAATTAGCCCTTGATAACGAAGTTGGGCATTTTTCTAATCAATAACTTTTGTTGTAATAATTACTGATACTGATAGAATAATATCTTTTTATTGAAAATTTCTTTTTTTTTCACTATTGGTTATGAAGTAGGTGGCTAATGATGTCACCTCTTTCATCACATGGAATTTAAATTCAAAAGTCAAGGATAACGTGTTCCATATTTATAATGAAATTAGGGTGTCTTCATTAAAAGGCAAATCCTTCATTTCAAAAATCTGAATGATTCTTAAAATAGAATGCCTGATGGCTAAATTTAGGTGCTGAAGAAAGTCTAATTCAGGAAAGCTTTCTGGCACCATTCCCAAAACTTTTCTCATTTGATTATGGATTGAATATATTTTCATTCATTTTAAACTCTTGCCTCTCTGTATGTTGTTCTGAGATAGGCAAACTAATGTTGGTAGACAAATTGGCCTCAAAAAAATATGCCACTCTGCTTAAATGACCTATTTCTGTTGACATATTGGAATAATGGCCTTATGCTTTATAGTTACCAAGGTCACATATGTCCCTGGTAAATTGTACATAGGTATTCTGCTTCATAATGAATGGAGATCCCTGAATTACAACAGATAAGCCACAATCCACAGAGATTGTAAAGGCTGGGAAATACAAATCACATAGAACTCTCAGCTATGCCTTGATAAGATCGTTCAGTTCTTGTTTTTATTTTTCTTTTGTTGGTTTTGATTTTGCCATGTTTGTCTTACATTTTTTAATATTTCCTGTGCATCTTCATCCCAGGTTAGCTTAAAAATAATTGTGAAATGAGGTTTACTTTTTTACTAGTCCTCACCATAAATTCATGAATAATTTTGTTTTATTATTGAGACTTTAAAAAAAATTTCTTCTTATTTTTGTACAAATTTGGGCATAATCAGCAACTCTGCTGGCTCTAAGTCTCCTCCCATTTAACCTAATCTTCTATAGCACTCTTCACACCATGACTTAGCTATTGTAGTAAACCAGAAAGCCAAAAGATGTCAAGCACATGTGTCTGAAATCCTACTCTAGTGTTTGTGGCAGCTCTGCAGAATCACAATTTGCACATCTGTAAATTGTGCAATAACAACTGCCCTGCCTGTTTCACAGGGTTGCTGTAAGAATTATATGAACTATTGCTTGTGAAAGTAGTGTTCCATAAGCTGTCATGTGCTCTGAAGCTTACAGGTATCATTATTCTAGTCTAACCTACTTAGGTTTGCCCTCTTTTCTGCAGTTGCATCTTTGTGCATAAAGATTCTCTCTCCAACCTGTGCAATTGATTCATCTTTAAAAACCAACTCAAATTCAACCTTCTAAAAGAAATCTTCTCTGACCTTCAAACACTAAACTAGTGTAATTTACTAACTGTATTCATCCTTTTCAAATTCATTATTAGGTCTTGAATCATAGAATATTGTTACCCGTTGGCATTTATTATCCCTGCAACCAGACAGCAGGTTCCATATGTTAGACCTCATGTCCCATTGCTCATTGCGTCTCAAATATACATCTCCCAGATCTCTTGCACATGTCTGCATGAGGGGCATAAACACACTGTATGTTCGTTGCCTCTGGCTCTTCCTCTTGCTGCTCAGCCTGCTAGCCTCTCCCTGGACACCGTGACTGATGATCCTCTTTTCCTCTTCCCTCTCCAAGCCTTGTGGCGTGAGACATTTCCTTGAGGCACATGCAAATGTTGAGAATTCACTTCAGTGATTTAAAATCTTTAATATAAACTTTCTATGAAAATATTTATGTTAAATTTGCAACTGTAAATTTCTGAGTTAAATTTGTAACTTTTATTTTTCAGAATTTGCCTATATCTACTCAAAATGAATGCCTCCAGCCAATGAATAAAAAAGAATAAATTTTCCCATAGCACTAATGAACTGCATTATGTCTTTAAAAAACAGACCCAGGAACAACTTGAAAGACAAACCCAAATCCAAACTTAGGTGGAGATTCTACTAAAAACAGTGTTTACCAACAAATGCAGCTGATTTTCAGGAACTTAAAATATTTTTCAAGCCAAATATTTGATTGACATTGAAGGGGTATGTGGCTTACTCTACTAAAGCTTTAGCGTCAGATAGAGCTCCACTTAGACAAGGAGTGACGAGGTTGAGAAGGATGGCAGTTTACTCAAGTTTGACAGTGTTGTCCTAGGATTCATCTTCCTTTATTCACTTCTAAAAAGTTAACTGAGAATGGACCCAGCTGTAATAACATCATGAAAAATTAAAAAAAAAAAATCTTGCCACCAAGTTATTATCTTCTAAGCATCTATTTTGTAGCCAAAGAAAGCTGTTACAATATCTTTTTGGCATTTTTGTAAACATATTATGAACACATATGCTAATTTTGCTAAGAATTGAACAAGGCCAGGCACAGTGGTTCAAGCCTGTAATCCTAGTACTTTGTGAGGCTGAGGCAGGTGAATTGAGCTCAGGAGCTGGAGACCAGCCTGGGCAGCATGGCAAAACCCAGTCTCTACCAAAAATACAAAAAATTAGGCAGGTATGGTGGCACATACCTGTAGTCCCAGCTATGCAGGAGACTGAGGTGAAAGGATCACTTGAACCCAGAGGCAGAAGCTGCAGTGAGCCAAGATCGTGCTACTGCACTCCAACCTGGGTGACAGAGAGAGACCCCATCTCAAAAGAAACAAAATGACAATCAAAAACTTACTCTCCACTAAAAACCTAAAATGTTGTCTTTGAAAAAAATATTTTTTTTAGACAGAGAACAAGCATACTATACTTCACCTTCTTGGAATAAGATCTTTTGCCAAATAAAAAATTATGCAAGGCATTTTTATAGTAATTCATCTATCTGCTCCTCAAATTATATGTTCTCAAAATATTCCATTAAAAATAAGTTTGAATAAAGTGCCCTGTTCAAGTTTGCACAATCCAAGTGAAGTTCACAAAACACTTTACAAACTTTGTTTAATTAAACACGATACCACACCTTTGCTTTAAATGTAACGATCATAATTTCTTGCAGACAATTTTTAATGAGTTTGCACTTTGCTATACTCCTCATATATTTTCCTCTCCTTCCAGGCACAGGTGATGAAATTGTGATCAATATTATGAAATTGGATCACAATTATGTCTTTAATCAAAACAAACCAAGCCTTATGCCATAGGTGTGGAAATCCATTTTGCTATGCTACCCAATTGCAGTCGTATTTTGTAATCAGTGCTTTTGGCCAAATGCATGGTGTAAATTATCTGGAAAAATGAGAAGACGTGTTCTGTCTCATGCTGTTGTCAGGTATGTTTCATACTTAGGTATAAACAAAGAGAGAAATTCAAATTTCACAACAGTTGAGTCATTTCTGCCACTATGAATGCTTGTAGTTTATTTGTAGTTTCTCGTGGTTTTTATTAATAGCAAAGCTATTGCATGGTTTGGGATCATTTTTTAACTTAAATTACTACACTCTCACTATGTTGCCCCTGCTTATTTCAGTCAGTACTAAGCAATAATTCAATTGCCTTGCCCTGAGAGCAACTCAAACTCACGTACTGATTGAACAACGACCATCCTGCACAAAGCAAGGAGTTAGATGGGGAAAATACCATAGTCTAAGACATGATCACGAAGTTGCTGATATGCATCTCACATCTAAAATGAAAGTTTCGTGATTTTAATTAATACCTATGAGGTGTAAGAGTTTGATAACCTAAATGCTCCCAACTGAGACATCCTTCTCAAAACTCTGTTAGAGGGGTGTCTAAAAACCTATCAGAAAGCCAAATGTTGCTCTTTCCTTTGCAATGACTTTATGGAAATGAGGTCTTTACGATGATGAATTTAGGGTAACATCCAGCTAAGTGGAAGGAATTCCTAACAGTCTAGCAGAATTTTCTGAGTTTCTACATTAAAGTGCTAGAACATATTGGAGAGAAATCTCTACCATATGATAAAAACAACATGGGGAAAATGTTTTAGGCTTTTATTCAACTTGACCATACCTATTTTTCCAGCCTTTGTTTCCTACACTGATATATTGCTGTCTAAATCTTTGAGGAAAAGGTATTACATGAAATTAAAATAATAACCATAAAATAGCTGTCAACATTTTAATCAGCATATCCAACTGAAGTTCCCACATGTGTAAATACATATTCTGAGCACAGTTATGGAAATAGTCAATCACTGGTGTTGATATAAAAGATTGATATTTTATATGGATTTTTCTCCTACTTTATTCTGCAGCTCTTTCTAGTCTAGAAAATGTATCTATTAATACATAATCTTTTCAATTGCATTCTTAATTTAATAATAATCACAAATTAATGGTGTGTAGTCACGTGTCCACTCTCTTGGAGGGAAATAACCATATGCTTCAATAACTAAAACTTCTATTTCCACAAACTAATTAAAAGGCCTTGTGGCACAGTAATCAGAAAAACAGGTGTTTCATTTAGTTTCTCTCCCTTCAAGGTTGAATAGTTGCAATTCAAACTTCCCTGCGATTCCTTTAAAGTCAAAGGAAGTCACATAGTCCTATACTGCCTGTCAGAGGACAATATCCTCCTGTCCCGCCCTAGGATTTGGCAGAATATAAATCAAGAAGAGAAAGAAAACCGTTTGCAGCACAATATGTTAAATTATCAGTGAAATTTTTCACAGCAGATTTTGGGAAATTTAGCTCCCCAAAACAAAAAGAGTTCCAATCCTGTTTACTTTTCTCTTTGATATATTTATGGGTGTGGATATATGTGTGTGTGTGTGTATGTGTGTGTGTCTATGTATATATGTGTACACACGTATATATTAACACATAGGTTGATTCCATATCTTTCCTATTGTGAATAGTCCTGCAATAAACATACAAGAGTAGGTATCTTCTTGATGTACTGACTTATTTTCCTTTGGGTGTATGCCCAGGAGTGGGATTGCCAGATTGAATGGTAGTTCTATTTTTAGTTCTTTGAGAAATCTCCATACTGTTTTCCACAGAGGATGAACTAATTTACATTCCCTGCAACAATGTATAAGCCTTTCCTTTTCTCCACAACCTCACCAACATCTGTTGTTTTTGACTTTTTAATAGTAGCCACTCTCACTGGTTTAAAGTGGTACCTCACTGTGGTTTATTTCAGAGGGACCTCATTTATATTTGTATATATACATTTATATATAATTATATATATATACACAAAGACATACACATATATAAAAGAACTTAATACACATATGTGTATATATACATCCACACACATATACATAGACATACACACATATATTCGTATGTATACACACATATATACATATATGAAAAGTTATCTCTCCTCTGTAAGAGATGGAGTCCATTCTTCTTCTCCCAAATGTAATCAGCTAATAAAAACTACATCTCCTAAGACCTGTTTTTGTGAATACAGGGTGCATTATATACTTTTTTATAATACACACAGTAACTTTGGAAGGCTTCAGCCTCATTCCTGCTGTTAATTACTTAAACTCTGACATATTGTAATAAAACATTTCATCAAGCACTCCAGTTCAGGGAATGATAGGCATCAACACTGTATTGGTAATGCAAAATAAATGGATTGGGGTTGAAAATAATGACTTTGGTGGATTACATCTGTCACCGTGAATTATTATTGTTGAACATAATAGGGCAAAGCACTACAAAAATAAAGCTTGTCTTCTCTAGTTAAAGGTAAGACAACTACCTCTAATGAGATACAGAAATTCAAGTGTGAGTTATTAATTATGCACACAAAAGGTTTATCTGCTTGCTCAATCTTACATTTTTTTATGTAAGGTTCCCCTTGCTAAAGCTGGTGATAGTTCATAGTACTTTCTTGCCAGAAACCAGAGAAGACATTCTCTTTGGCCACATTTGACCATGCATTAAAAAAAAAAAAGAAACGAAAAAAATGAAAACTTGGATATGCGACTAGGCACCCGCAACCCGCAACAGCAGACCCTGATTGATTCAGGCACCGATTCTTCCGCCAGCCTCCTCTGTGATAGAAGCTTCCTACTTCTGGAATTCAGGTTCATCGTCTGTAAAAGTAAGGCCTTGAATTTACTTTTTTCAAGTAAGAAGAACTGGTGACTTCAACTCCAGTTTCAAAACATTTCTGTATTTTACATACAATGAATATGTGTATCACTGGGTTATAATTGGGATAACTTGATAGTTTTTTCTTTTTGTAAGCAGAAAGCTTGAAGGAGAACTTATTTGAGTAATAGTCTAAGTTGCTTCTCTTAGTAAGGCCTCTGTTAATGAGTAAAGAGGATGTCCACTGTTCAAAAGAAAGACCTCAATAGAATATTTTATTTCCCTAGACAATGTTGCCGAACCAGAGCAGGGGAAATGCTGCTGGGTGTGAATATATCTTTTACAAAAATGTGATCACATTACTTTGTTTGCTTAGCAAATTGTTATAAATGTTACCATGTATTTAACAGTTCTGTAATGTGACTACAGTATGAAATATTATATCCCATGACATGGTTTGCCATCACTTGTTGAACATTTTTTATTGTTAGGCATTCAAATTCTTTCCAGTTTTCTAAATATCCCAAAAACGAATATCCTTCCCCCTGCCTCTTTATGCATACGTCAGATTCTTCCATTGAAATGGAATTGTAGGATTAGATTGCAATATTTTGTAACCTGCAACAGGAAAATGTAATTGTTGTTTTCTCTCTAGATGAAAAGGGTTCCTGTGATACAATGCAGTTCCAGTATATGAATCTGCTGTGTGGATCTACTCAGAGGTGCATCGAAAAAGTTCAATAGCCATTGAAAAATGAATGAGGTCCCCATGAAATGAACCAGGTTGTGATGTTTATAACGGAGTCAGAGAGTATTTGAAAGATTTCTGTACAAACCACAAATAACCAGTATTGAGGAGATGTCAGAATAGCAGAAGAAATCATTTCTTTTTCCTTTTTTTAATCAGAAATACACATGGGCGGGGTGGTGGCTCATGCCTGTCATAGAACACTTTGGGAGGATGAAGCAGGCAGATTGAGGTCAGGAGTTTGCGACCAGCCTGGCCAACATGGCGAAACCTCGTCTCTACTAAAAATTCAACAGTTCTTCAGGCATGGTGGCACACATCTGCAATCCCAGCTACTCAGGAGGCTGCGGCAAGAGAATCACTTGAACCTGAGGGGCAGAGGTTGCATGCAGCGAGCTGAGATAGTACACTCCAGCCTGGGCAACAGAGCAAGACTCCATCTCAAAAAAACAACAGCAACAACAAAAAAGAAATATATATGGAGGAAAGTAGAAACAATCAGATAGAAAAGTAGAAACACTTGTACACTTGTACCTTGATGGGAAATATAAAATCATGAAATCTACGTTTCTTACATAGCATGTAAGAATCTAACTTTTTCTCTTTCTGCTGCTCATCATAGATGAAAAATCCTGAAAGAATGGAAACCAATGAGTCAGAATGAAGGTCAGTGCCACTGTTTTAAATAAGCCTCACAAATCAAGCATGGAAAAGAGATTCCTCGTGAATGATATAAAGAAGAACTATTGATAAGTATAAAAAGCTTTTTGGAAGAGTTTTTCATGCTAAGGTTCTCAGAAGCTTTGAAGCCTTTTATAGCTTTTCTGCTTCCCGATATAGTTTAATAATTAGGTAGCATGTAGAGTAATTTTTCTCAAATCGTAGAGAAAAGCTGAGTTCCATAAGGAGGCAGTGAGCAGTTATAAAGTAGCAAGTAAACAATGTAATTTTATAACTAACCTAATTTATTTATGTCTTCAAATTGTAATCAAAATTATAACCTTAAATAAGTATAACATTTACATTAACACTGCTTATATTAAGTTATGCAAATGAAGTTGTAGTTTAGAGGTAGAAAAGCATGTTCTAATTAGTCTCACGGACAGGTGTACCTAACTGCAGACTTGCTGCTGGGCCAGTGATCTCATCATATCTTGTGGTTGTGCCATGGTAATACCTGTGGCTAAAACAACAATGACAATGTATTGGCTAAAATAAAATAAATTGCATTTATATCATTAACATTTAGTTGTTGTTTTGTTTTTTTAACAAGAGACATTTTCCTATTTCCACAGAGAGAATGGAAAAAGATGAGGAAGGAATATTTTTCCAATGCCGAAATGTCAGAGATCCTCAGAAAAACTATCTCTGCATGTTACTCAGTAATATGGATAAAATTGTCTTGTTTAGAGCTAATTGTACAGCACATTATTCTTTTCAGTCTCATAGATGAAAGAAAAAATAAAGTTCTTTTAGAAAGAAGAAAGTCAAAGGCTAGGACTCTTCTCTTGACTAACCTCGACTTCATTCTGTTTAAAAAAAAAATTAAACATTCTTTCTCCTCCTCTTTCTAAAAGAAAAAGAAACCCTCAAAGCTATATCATTGCTATGAATTCACAGACAACCTCTGAAGCCAGAATAATACTCCTTGTCCACAATAAATCCCATAAGTTTTTTCAATATACTCACCTTATCACCCCACACCCCTCCCGACACACAAACACAATCACAGCTATTACGTGCCATCATCCCACATTCCTAGCAAAAAAAAAAAAAAAAAAAAAAAAAACTGGAAAGAAAAAGCAAGTTGCCACAAGAGCTATACATTAGATGGGAGTAGGGGACTGGGGAAAAACTGAGATTCCCTCACTACAACTTTGTGCATCTTGAGACAATGGTGCAGCACTTAGGGTGTTCTGAAGGAAAGAAAGTGTAAGAGCAAGGAAGAATTATCAAGTCAAATTGTCTTTAAAATATAAAGATAATAGCAGATATGCTTACATAAGAATATGCCCATCGGTACCTTAGAGCTCTTTTAGACAAAAACTATGTGATTAAACATTGCTAACCAAAAACAATCAAAAAAAGAAATAGGAAAAACACAAAGCAAGAAAAAACTAGATATTTTAAAGTTTAAAGAAAAAGTTTTGAGACTAAACCCCTGGGGAAATTGTTATTGCAGAGCAAAATTTAAAACATATATATATATATATACACACACACACACATATATATATATCTGCATAAATATTATACATATACCTATGCATCTATATATAATGCAACTCAACGTAGTAAAATAACATAAGCAATGAAATTACAAAGTCATTTATAAAAGATGGTCAATTGATGTACTTTAAAACTGAAACAGATAATTTTAACATATTGTGGCTCTTAATCTTTTATATTTATTTTTAATTTTTAAATGATATTATGGGTACTGATATCCTTTGAAATGAATCTGACTTTTAGGAATTTCTTTATCCAATTCAATTAAAGTAAAATTAAATACTTAACTGTTTCAAAAATAGCATGTATACTATGGTCCATTGAAATAAAACTATTTCTCAGTATCTACTGATCTACTTCTCCTCCTTTGTCAAGGTTTATAATATTTGCATTCTGTTCTGCAATAATCATTCCCCCAGCTGCAGAGAGAGCTGCAATAATGTTCTTCAAGCCTCATTGCTGCATAATTCAGGGTGGTAAGATTTGTGGTGATTTGTTGTTTTTTTCTTTATATTTTTTACTACTTGGTTTGTTAAAAAATCATGAACGAATGTATGTTTTTATAAAAGAGGGCAATAATTTTAAAAATTAACATCTCAATAACAAGTTCTAAACGTATTTAGATAAGGACTTCATACTTGTGATTGTAATTTACTTTTGTGTGTATTATGATGCAGGTGGCATGTAGGAATACAGGAGGTACTGGAAGACCTACAGAAGCAACTAAATAAACCTTGAGAAGCCATAGGTGTTGAAGATGGGTTCTGAAGAGGGAAAAGTCTATGGCCACAGCACTGTGAATGTGCCCA
This sequence comes from Cheracebus regulus, assembly GCA_963574635.1. NCBI lineage: Eukaryota > Metazoa > Chordata > Mammalia > Primates > Pitheciidae > Cheracebus > Cheracebus regulus. The sequence continues at coordinate 82,693 of CAUYQU010016556.1, read as the reverse complement.
ATCTCTAGTTTCAGAAGCTAAGCAGGGTCAAGCCCAGTTAGTACTTGGATGGAAGACCACCTAGGGATTCTGGATGCAATGGACTAAAATAATAATAATAAATGAATAAAGACTGAGGCTGAAGAGAAGCTTTCTGGATGACTGCGAAAAGGAAGATATAGGAGGATAATATTACTGCTTGTGCAAAGAGCAAGAGGGAAACATGGGAAGAGTCCACAGAACTGTGAAGGGCGCAGCAGCACTGGAGGGAAGGCAAGCATGACTCAGAATCCTAAGAAATGAGGAAAGAGAGACCCACACCTTGATGTCATGGGGCTTCTGGTCTAGTGAATGACACAAGTCAACAGGCAAGTTCGCCCAATAAGATAAGCACTCTGATCGGGAAGCAAAACGGAGTGCTTATGGGGATATATAAAATGTCCCCTAGTTCTATTGTGAGGTCGAGAGACTTTTCCCTCTTCAGAACCCATCTTCAACACCTATGGCTTCTCAAAGTTTATTTAGTTGCTTCTGTAGGTCTTCCAGTACACTCCTGGAAGAAGTGACATTTAAGTCAACTCTAAGAACCAGTAGAAATTAGTGACAAAAGAGAGCGAAAAAATTCCTTGTACTGTGGGAAAAATGAATAGGAGAGGGGAAGCCCAGAGCAGAGCACTGGACATTGCCAGGCTGAGACGGGGGGGATGTGACTGAGGCATGAAGCGCGCTCAGAAGTGCAGCTCCCTCCTCATTTAGAACGTGGCAGTCCGGCTGTGGGCCTAAGGTTTCTCTGCGCAGGCCACCTTCTCTCCCTTCTTTGTGTGCCTTCAAAAGATGCTGAGGCCAACTTTCCTACCCCTTTTATTGAGAGCCTATCTTCCCTTTTGACCTAGAAAAATGATGACAAATTTTCTCGTTATTGTTTCTTCCAGGAGACGTACAGGGTCTTCATACATGGCCTGACCTAACGCCCAGGGTTCCCAAGAGAGGTTTGCAGACTGGTACTCTGACATGACATTGGGCACAGCCCTTCCCATATTTTGCCTTATATATCTTCTTTCTCCCTCTCTCCCCTTATAGATTACTTGAGGACATGGCATTCTCTCTCCCTTTTTTTGTAGAATAGGGAATACAAATGCAGTTTTGTTACCTGGATGAAAGAGGTGAAGTTCATGTCTTTAATGTCATTCTCACCTGAATAACATACATTGTACCCATTAAGTAATTTCTCATCCCTCATGCCCAGTCTCCCATCCTTCCAAGTCTCAGTGTCTATTATTCTACTCTCTATGCCCACGTGTACACATTATTTAGCTCCCACTTATAAGTGAGAACATGCAATACTTTACCTTCTGCTTCAGAGTTATTTCACTTAAGATAATGGCCTCTAGTTCCATGCACATTGATGCAAAAGAGGATTTTACTCATTTTTGTGGATGAGTCATATTCCATGATGTGTGTGTGTGTGTGTGTGTGTGTGTGTGTGTGTGTGTGTTGCGTATCACATTTTTTTATCCAGTCATCCATTGATGGACATGTAGGTTGATTCCATGTCTTTGCTGCTGTGAATAGTGCTTCAATAAACATACAAGAGCAGTTATCTTTTTGATATAATGATTTCCCTTTGGGTGTATGCCCAGGAGTGGGATTGCCAGATTGAATGATAGTTATATTTTTAGTTCTTTGAGAAACTTCTATATTGTTTGCCATAGAGGTGGAACTAATTTACATTCCCTGCAACAATGTATAAGCCTTTCCTTTTCTCCAAAATCTCACCAACATGTGTTGTTTTTGGCCTTTAATAGTGGCCACTCTGGTGTAAGATGGCACATCACTGTGGTTTTAATTTGCATTTCTGTGATGTCAGCGATATTGAGCATATTTTCATATACCTGTTGACCATTTGCACGTCTTCTTTGGAAAAAGTCAGTTCATGTTCTTTACCTATTTTTTAATGGAATTATTTGTTTTTTTGCTGTTGTTGGGTTGTTGGAGTTCATTGTAGATTCTGAATATAAGGCCCTAGTCAGAGGCATAGTTTGCAAATATTCCATTCTGCAGGTTATTTCTTTTGCTGTGCAGAAACTTTTTGGTTTAATTAAGTCCTATTTGTCTATTTTTGGTTTTGTTGCTTTTGGTTTTGTTGCATTTGCTTTTGAAATCTTATTCATGGATTATTTGCCTAAGCCAATGTCTATAAGAATTTTTCCAGAGTTTGCTTCTAGTGTTTTTGTAGTTCCAGGCCTTACATTTAAGTCTTTAATCCAACCTGAGTTTATTTTTATATATGGTGAAAGATAGGAGTCCAGTTTCACTCTGTATATGGCATTTTCTTATTCATAGGACCTTGCTCCCAATGAGTTCTAAATAAACGTTTGTTACTTGTCATTCAAGACTTGTGGAAAACAAAAAGATCAGACATATATGCTTTTCAATATATTGAAAGATCAGATATATATTCCTTTTCAATACAAGGAATGTACACACCTCTTGACGTTAACACTTTCAGATAGTAATCCTATTTATTTCAACTCTATTTATTCCAAAACATAAATAACATTATCCCTTTGCGGTAAGTGCACTCAAATGTTAATGAAGTCATAAGCTATATAACTGCAGTAAGCTTTTCATCATACACTTCTCTTGAGTAATACATACGTTCCTGAACTTCCTTCCAAAGTTGTAGAAACAGAACTAGACAGACTTGAAGCAAGTCTGAGCTTCTTGGTTTTATCCATTGATAACATGAAGCGTGATCTAGTGTAACACCTCCTTACATTCAGAGAGTCTTATCTGATTGCCAGGAATAGGTCTAAACTAAGGCATTTCTCATTCATAGAGACAAGGCATGTGAATTCTCTTCAAATTAGGCCAGCTAAAAAGGTATGTGTTATTTCAATATTAATTTAATAACAAGCTACCCACAGTAATTACCTCTCTAGTTTCTCGCAACTTTCCTTGTCTAGACTTGGGCCAATGAGTACATTAAATTTGCTACAAAAACAATCTACTCAGTGTAGAACTAAAGACAAGGGGGAAGGAAGGAGCTTTTCTAGATAGTTTTATCACAAAAAGCATCATCACAGGAGTGTGACACTGAGGACACACTATATCCTCTAATGGAAAGGCTACAATAACCAGTAACGTTGTACAATTGTTTAGAACTATATATGTATCAAAGAGTTTTCACACATACCATTTCATTCACTTCACCCACCAAAAGGCTAGAAGGAATCCAAATAACCCTCTAGGGTGCTTCACACAGCATTTATGTTCTGCATACTAAAAAAATAAAAATAAATAAAAAATCGTTCATGAGTTTTGTCTGCCTTAACAAGGGAAGAGAACTAGCAAATGAAAAATAAAAAAATCAACCTCCGGCCAATTTCTACATAAAGACACCATTTTCTTCAGTTATCTTGCAAAATACCATAAATGGGCAATTCAACTCAATTATTTCCTTAGGATAAAGAAATAAAGTATTGACAAATAAACGCATTACTACTATCTTGACTACAAGGTATTTGAATTAGTCAGAGAACATGTGGAACCATTCTTCTTGGACTCAACTCCATCAATGGGTTTAACATTTGCTAAAAGAAACCTTTATTGAGTCATATTCATGTAGTAGACATAGCCCTTCACAGAGACCATTTATACCACCAAAGCACGTGGCTACCATGATTCTCAGAATAAATCTCTGTCTTACCAAAACATCTAACCATACATTTTTTAAAATAGGAAACCATTTGAGTATCAAATTCTAGGACGTTAGGGGAAGAAGTGTTCTAGATGACAATATCTTTTTCAGAAAGTTCTTATTTGGCGAGGCTCACTTGGTGGTTCATGTCTGTAATCCTGGCACTTTAGGAGGATAAAGTGGGAAGATTGCTTGAGTCCCGAGTTTGAGCCTGGACAACATACCAAGACCCTCTTCTGCTATTTTTCTTAAAAATAAAGAGGGAAACACAGTTCTTATCTGTGCTTCATCTGAAATGGAAAGTACCATAGAAAGAAATGCCATAACAAATGCCCAGGTCAATGGTTCACACTGTGAAGGGACACTATGTGGTTTGCTGCGTATTTGCAGAAAGCAGTTCTTCCCTGCTGATGTAAAGACCAAATTGCAAACCTTGGCTCCAGATGTCAGACTCAGCCTCCAGGCTTAATGTAGTGGGAACTTTATCAATCAAATCCCTGTACCGAGCACAGGCACGAAGCCTTAGCTACGTGCATAGCTGAGATATTCTTTAAAAACAAAACAAAAAGACTGTGAACATCAAGCCCCAGGTGTGGGCACCTGGGCAATCTTCAGGTGCACTGTGCCTCTCCCCTGGGTGTGGGCCTCTGGTTTCATTTCTTCCTGAGGCATCTTTTTATCTCTAGTTCATCTTTCATCAGTACCTGTCAGTGGAATATCACAATTCCAGATTTGGAAAACAATTCTTAAGGAGTTAGGAAAATGAAGAAAGATTTTGGTCATGGAAATCCCCTCTACTTTCAACCACTGTTTTATTCATGTTTGGAAAATACCACTTTGTTGTTTCCATTTTAATCTGTTTCAGTATTTCCTGTTTTAATTCTGAAACCAAATGTATACCAAACCAGGAGGGTCTTGGGCAAATTCCAAATCAATAAAACCAGAAGTAACCACCAACTAACCAAATTACTGCTCCTGCTGGATTTTGCACAATTTTTTTTAAAAATTGTACTTTAGGTTCTGGGATACACGTGTAGATCATGCAGGAGTGTTGCATAGGTACGTACATGGCAATGTGGTTTGCTGCCTCCATCCCCTTATCACCTATATCTGGCATTTCTCCCCATGTTATTCCTTCCCACCCTCCCCATCCCCACACTGTCCATCCCCTAGGCCCCCACACAGACCCCAGTATGTGATGCTCCCCTCCCTGTGCCCACGTGTTCTCATTGTTCAACACCCATCTATGAGTGAGAACATGCGGTGTTTCATTTTCTGTGTCAGTTTGCTGAAAATGATATTTTCCAGATTCGTCCATGCCCCTACAAAGGACACAAACTCATTGTTTTTTATGGCTGCATAGTATTCCATGGTGTATATGTGCAAAATTTTAAAATATGTACATCAATTCCATAAGACAAACTCAGAATTTCAGATATGACGTGTATCAAAGTCAACCAGAGAGAGCCCAGTCCTTTCTCTATGGTGGGTAACATTTATATGTAATCTGAGGGAAATGATGAATGTATCATAGGAAAATATTTTGTTGATTATAACATGAAAGACAGAGAAGAAATTGCCTTTTTGACTCGCATATCTACTTTTTCTTTCCTTGTTTCTTCCCCCTTTACTTTGCAACTGGAGAAAGCGTTGGTCAAGTTTGAACTGGTAGACTCAAAAATTCATTTAAGCCCTGAGATTCTGTAAGTCTGGAACAACAATAATCATAGAACTAAAGGATTTTCTAAATAGAAGGAAACTGCACTCAACCTTCATTTATTAGGCATCTATTCTGGGGGAGGAAGATTAGCCTGACCCCATTTTACAAACGTAAGAAATGACCCTTAGACTTGATGATTGCTCTAAGATGACTCAACCAATGAGTGTCAGAGCCAGGCTTCTTGAATCCGAGGCAGATCTTTTCATTCTGGGCCAAGTCCATTACTCTCTCACAGTCTCCTAACCATTTCACTTCCAGGGTCAATGTGCAGACATTATCAAAAATTACCTTTATTCAATATACTGTTTGATATTTTGGGAGGTATCATTTGTAAATAAACAAACAGATTGACTAATTGCTAGCCTGGACTAGGGACAGACATAAATTTGAAAAAAGAAAGCTATGAATCACAAACACTGTTATTAAAGTTGGAAGCAGGAAACATGACCCATTAAACTGTCAATTAAATAAATTATCAAATCAAATAACAGAATCTTTGTCTGCAGGCCATGGTAGGGAAAAGGCTAAAAGGAAAACTGGCAAATGCATGCTCTCCCTAAGGCAATCGAGAGCTAGGCCCTCAAATTATGAGAATTTGCAAAAACTGTCTAAGAGAAATAGGATGCCCATATACATTCTTTATATTCATAATGATCTAATGCCTTATAATGAATTACTACAATACCAGTTAAACATCAAATGCATTTCCTTAAAATGAATATGTTATCAATTGTATTTAATTTTCCATGAAGACTTCAGAATGATTATTAAGCATCTTACCCATTTCACGTATTTCCTGTTTATAAATTACTTTCCCAAATTATGTATCATGTTTCCCTTATTGTTCTCAAAATTCAGCAGTACTATCTTACTTTTTTCTCATTTTCAGAAATTAAAGTTAAGAAGAATTAATAATCTATGGCAGAAGTTCTGCAATTTATAGCAACTCACACAAAAGACTGCTGAAATACATTACCTCCCTTTAATATTCTGATGTGGTCAGCAAGAAAAACAGAGTCAACACCCACTTCCCCACCATGGCTTAAATAATTTACCAATGAACTAACAGCATATTTTTAATCCTACCCTTGTCTCTTAACATGCCAATTTTCCTTGTGTCAGTTTACATTTATTCAGAAATGCAAACTCACTTTGAAATGCACCAAATTGGAAAGGGAAGTGAGCTACTAATATCATCCTACTCCGTTTAAAATCTAAGTAAAATATCTATTTAATTTTTCACAAAGATATTTCATCCATTGTTAGGGCTATTGACAAATATATTGAAACATCAGAATACTAAGAAACAACTCATTGAATTTATCACAGATTACCACAGTTTTAGAAAACATGGAGGATAGAGGCCAGATTTGGACAACATAGGTTTATCATGGGGTTTCGTATTTGCATACATAGATAGAGCAAGTTTCCACACATAGGTTTGAGGCGCAGTAGTGGGGAAAGAGAAAATGAAGGTAAGCAAATTTACCTTTATTTAACAAATTTACTTTCACTTTACAAAATAGATGTTCCAGTTACCAGCTTGAAGGCTTGAAGATCAGTTCCAAGGCTTGAACTCGTCTTGAAGTCTTTAAGCTGGTGATTAGAACATCTTTTTGGACTCCAGAAACTGGAGTGCTAGTGACCCTTACAACCACACATTGAATTATAGAATTATACCATCCAGCTTCCCCAGTTGTATAGCCTAATCTTTGCATGGGTCATAGTAAAAATGCTACTCTGCCTTTAACTTTAATAAAGTTAATTAATTTGTATGAATAAAAATGCCTTGGCAAACCCAGATGAAAACTTTCATATAGATGCAATCAACTACTTTTCTCCAGATAATTGCCACTTGGGCTGAGACATTGAAAGCATGCCAGGCTAAAATGCTTTTAAAGACTTCAATCAATGTTCTCTCCCCAAATGAAGAATTAAAAGTCAGAGGACAGACTGGAGGCTGCAGACTCCATTCTTAACATCGCCCAGCAGCATGTATTTATACTACCAGCATTTGTCCTCCAAATTTGACCTGGAGTTGGCCTCTGAATTGGTACAGGGAAGGAAAAGGACAGGGGCTGTGGAGCCCAGAAAGCTAAAAACAAACTGTCTTCTTAAATTACCCAGATTTGTAACCAAGCTTAAAATAACACAGCCCTGCCAGTCTTCAGTCCTAACATCTGAAGCTCACTCTCAGAAATAATAAAACAATACTGTTGTCTTGGCCTTATTTGTTTTATTTCATTGGCTCTATGTCCATTTCCAAAGCAATGGATAAAAGGCCCTATCCCCTTTTTAAATTTGCTATTTAATCTTGTTTTAAAGCAAATGTATACTTCCCAGAAGAAAAAATATTTTCTTTCAAGGAGCAGTATTTGAACAGTTTCCAGTAACTCAGAATAATGTTGGGTTACCTAAACTAAAAAAAAACAAAAACAAAAAAACAAAAAAACTAAGCATGTATTTATTTAGAAAATTTTGAGTTGTTAAAGTTTTAAAACACAGCAACACGGGTGTGGAGAAGTAAAGAAATTTGATATGAGATTTTAGGTTTCTTTACTTTCACAGTAAGTAGCTTTGGGTTTCTGTCTATATTACTGCCTCATGCATGACCTACTTCTTTTAGTAGTCAAATTGAGTTGGATCATTTGGCTAATCAACATACAAAACATACATGTTTTGACCCATTTGGTAATTTCATGTAGATATGCCTTAACCTGTTTTTTTTTTAATACTCTGTTACATTGGTTTAGTTAGTATCTCTTATTACAAGGAGAATAAGATCAAAGCTACATATTCTATCCTATGTATGCATTGTGTGGGATCCCTTACATAGTAATGAGTACATTTAATGACATCATTTTTGTATTCAAGAACTAAAAAACTTTAGACAAGGCCCAGGTGAAAAGAACCTTAAATCTCACTTTCTAAAAAGTATAATAAAAAGTATATTAGGGACAAAAAAAAAGCTGAAGCTAAGAATGATATGAACAGATACTACATAATAAAATCTTTTTTGTTGAATTGCTTAATAATCACAAATAATCTTCTTATAATTAATAATAGAACTAAGTATTTCAAATTGTAATATGTTACTTGGCTCATAGGAAATTTCCGTTGAGTTTAAAAATCACCTAAAAACTATGTTATAACAACATTAATAAAACAGTTTTTGGCTTATAAAGAACAGGCTATTCTCCTAAAAATCTTTGTAGAGAGGGTTTTTCCTTTTTACAAATCCTGTGTTTAACAAACCTGCTCAAGCTGACGCAGCTAAGAAGAAAGCCTTCCCAAGTGATATCTCTGCCTCTACGCTTTGAGATCTGTTCCCATAGCTACTTTTAAGTTTAGGGACAATTTTTAGTGATCCTACACATTTCTCATTTCCATCCTCACACACCCAAACACCTTGGAGATAGGCACTCACAGAGGCTTTGTGAACTTGCTTACTTGGGGAAATTACCTAACCTGCCTGTGTTTCACATTCCTCCTTTGTAAATTTAAAACAACAATAAAACCTACCTCCTATGGTTGATGGTTGATGTGAAAATTAAAAAAAAAAAAAAACTTACATATGTCAAGATCTTAGTAAGTCAACAAGCATTAGCAATGGAGGAAAGAGCAAATCACAGGAAAATGTAACCCTTGCAACTTACAATTTCCACCATTTTTCTCCTTGGGCTTGGCATGCCCCTCACAGAGTCTGCCGTGCGTGCAGAGCTTGCAAAGAAAAAGATCCCTTGGTTGACCTTGAGTAAAGGGTCAACCATTAACTGATCCAGAAGTGATAACCTTATGTAGGGACAGCCAATCCTCGAAGTGAGCTGGTATCTACTGAGGTGGCTTTGCATAATAAGAATGATCGTAATCATTAGACCAGTTGGACTCTGTAATTAAAATGAGAAAACAGGGCTAGTAAGCCAGTTAATGGATGAATAAACCATTGGGGATAAAAGCATGGGTTTTTTAATTGAAAAAACCTAGAATCAAATTTGGTTCTGCCTAGCTGGGGTCCTTTGGGATGAATGGACTCCTTCATCCAGCTGAGCCTGTTTCCTCCCACATTCCCACTACCCATCCCTAATTCAAGCCACTCTCTGTCGACCTAATTGGGTTCCATGTTTCCTGCCTAGAATCCCCCCAACCCCATCACCTACACTGCCCTGGAACAGGGTGGCCAGATAAAATACAGGAAGTCTGGTTGAATTTGAAATTCAGATAAATGAAAAGTAATATTTAATACTGTATAGGTATGTTTCATGCTAAAACTTTACTCCTCCTCATTTATCTAAAATTCAAACTTGGCCAGATGCCATGGCTCTCATCTGCAATCCAAGTGCTTTGGGAAGCCAAGGCAGGAGGATGGCTTGAGTCCAGGAGTTCGAGACCAGCCTGGGCAACACAGTGAGACCTTGTCTTTAAAAAAAGAATATCAAACTTAACTGAGCATCCCGTTCTTTTATATTTTACTATAAAAGAGTTTTATGACTTATAGTAAAATATAAAAGATATAAAGAATTTTGTACTTTGTAATAAAATTATATCACAACTGTACACCAGAGTTACATTACATGCAGAAAATACAAATTTGGCCTGGGTATTCTCATCTTAAATTATCAGATGGCAGACTATAAGTATTCCATTCATGCTTTAATCTATTTAAATGTGTTTCACAAATGTCTTCATGATACAACCATATTCTGCCTCTCCAACATCGTGTTCCATCTTTCTACTACCTCATTTTCCTACCTATGTGATTGTTTCCTTGCTTAACTTTTCACTTCATCCAGAAATCCTTACCTAATTAATTTATCTTCTACTCATCTCAAACACATACCAGGCACTCCCAGCTAGCCATGAATTTTGCTGGATTAAGTGTCTCTTCTTTATACTCTAAGGGTCATATATATTTATACTAAACATATATCTGTGTGTGTGTGTGTGTGTGTGTGTTATGTTAGGAGTTATATATATATATATACACACACAGATAATATATATTTTTTAAGTTTGGGGATAACTATATATACATAAAACTTAAAAGTAGCATAATATACTATATATATATATATATCTCACTCTTTAGCCGCCGATCTCCTCCACAAGAATGTACATACTTTGTTTAGAACAGAGGCTGTTTTCTTTACCTTTGCACCTCTAACTCCTAAAAGAGTAACTGACATTTAATGCATATTTGCTATGCTAAACTGGACTCATGCACATGGCTCCTAATTACTCTCCCCCTAATATTGTTGGGGGTCATGCCTCACCCTGAAAACAAAGCAGCAGTTTCTTTCATGCATGCTGTGAACTGATTTCATGACTTTCAATAATAACAATAGAAAGCTTGCAGAAAAGATTTTTGTAGCATTCAATAAATGGTCACCTATATTAATATACAAGAGTCCTTCTGCATTTAAAGATCTCCTTCTGCTATTCATTCATCCATTTAAGAAGCATCTGTAAAGGCCGGGAGCTGTGCCTCATGCCTGTAATCCCAGCACTTTGGGAGGCCAATGTGGGTGGATTGCTTGAGCTCCAGAGTTCAAGACAAGCCTGGGTAACATGGCAACACCCTATCTCTACAAAAATCACAAAAATTAGCAGGGCATGGTGCACCTATAGTCCCAGCTACTCGGGAGGCTGAGGTGGGAGAATCACTGAACCTGGGAGGCAGAGGTTGCAGTGAGCCATGGATCCACCACTGCACTCCAGCCTGAATGAGAGTAAGACTCTGTCTCAAGAAAAAAATAAAGGGAGGGAAGCATGAATTTGGTGGCTATTAAAGTAATACATTATCAAAAATGAATAGGGAGACAGAGTAGGAGTGTTATAGCAGAGATGAAGTGGTTTCCGTAGTCAACAGGGCCAAAAACTAATAGCAACAAAAGCTTCTTCCCTTCTTAACGAATTTTTTTCCCCTAGTACACAAGATACCTTGGAGGAACTATTCTTAGAAATCCACAACAGCCCACTTGAAGACTGTCACTGGACCAAATTTTATTGTAGGAACTACTGTTCATCACTACAGAGTTATTGAAAAGGAGCACCATGAAGAAAGTTCTTGACGAACTGCAACTCATTCAGTGAAAAAGGGAGGCTCTGAGGCTGGTTGAAAAGCATCAGTAAACAATTCTTCAGTTTTCAATTCACAAAGGGGACTGAACCTAAGACAACAGATACAGACAGACCTACAGCGACAAAGATGGAGGCAGCAAGAGACGGTAGGCTTTTGGTCTAGGCTATAGAAAGATGTTTGCAGGTCCAAAGCCAACAGGAATGAATCAAGTTTGCAAGATCCTCATCCTTGGGCACCATGGTATGCACTGTGAAGGTCAATCACCTCAGGAAACTAGTGTCAACAGTGGTTTTTTTTTTTTTTTTTTCTGGAAAGCAAAATAGTCTGTGTTTATTGAGAGCCCCTTTTAGAATTTCATTCTAAAACACACACCCCCAGAGTGGTCCATTATGGAACTCTTGACACTTTTCAAATCGACTAGCAGCACTTTCTCTTCCTCTGAGATTTGCATTATGACCTGGACATGTTGGATAAGTCAGGAGATCTTGTTACGGATACACGTTTCTTTTTTTTTAATGAATTTACAGCTGGCACACAACAGTTTTTAGATTGTTAACTACCGGCCCACAGCCTCTGCCCAGCCTCATTTATGCTGTGATTATAGATCCACTGACGTCATTCATCCCGCATTGCTTCCTTGCTGCTACCTCGTCTTTCAGCACTGCTGCCTATTTCTGTTGTCTTCTGGTAGATCTTCCTGTCACTAGACCGATTACCACCATCCATTCAGCTTTTTCTTCCGACCCAATGGACTCCTTGTTCTCCCGCCGATGACAGTCTTAGAAGGCAATGGCCAAACTGGCCGTCAGCTTCTGACCTCTCTATAGACAACCTTATTATGGTAATTGCAAGGCTGGAAATAGCAGACACTGGGCCAATTACACCTGTCCCTGCCCCAATTCAGCCTGGGTTTGAATTACTCAGTTGGGGTGGAGAGCATGGTTTGGCTCAGCTGCACAGCAACTTTTTCTCTATTCTTGTGAAATTTGGAGTCAGACATTTCTCATTAGGCTTGTCATTAGGACATAATGGCCCAGTACTTCTTTAAATGGCATAATTCTTTATCAAACAAACCAATGTACTATATTAATAGATAACTTTACTGTGGTATTTTAAAGTAAGCAAATCTTTAAAATGTCACTCCTCTAAATACAGCAAGACATAAACTGAAAACAATATACCCACTGTTTTTCTCTGCAGTCACTTTTATATGAATGATATACATAGATGTATGTATCTAAAATGAATACGTCTTTATAAATGTTATATTTGTATATGCTTAAATGTTTTAAATTATACATAGTTAAGTCCATAAATGGATAGCTGTGGCATACATACATAATTATATTAAAAATATATATGTGCACATTATAGCTAAATTAATTCTTTTTTTAATTGCATTATATAAAACATTAAGAGAGGGAAGCTTTTACATTCATTTTAAAATTAAATGTTGTTCTTGTTGAGCATTCTAGTAATACCAATGTCTTATAATATGTCCTTATTAATTTAAATTGAAATTAAGTGAATATATTTTTGTTTTAATTTTAGTTAATTCTTAATAAAATGCCTTTATTTTCTCTCAAGTCCTATATTTCCAGAAAAGCTTACCTCCTTGAATTACCCTTAAAAAGAAATTTGAGATGCAGAGATGTTTGAGCTCTGAATTGGTTCAGTAATCCTGTTAGTCTTACAAAAATCTCTGAGGACACTCCGAGTCTGAAGCAGATTCCTTCTAGAAATAGGAATTCCTGGGACCCTAAATCAAAAGACTTCTCCATTCTCAGTGCTGGAGTCACTATTGGTTTTTTTGCTAATCTTTTCTGTACTGAAAGTAGCCACTTAAGTTACGCTGGAAAGAACAAGACCGGTCTCTATAAACACTCTCCTGTCTTGAGTGAAAAGGCTTAGTCTCCATCATTCCAATGAGGTATTAAAGTCAGAGTCCTTCTTTGGGCTCCAGAAATCTTTCCAGGATGAGCTAAGTAAGGTCTCCCTGCAACCAAGAAATCAGAGCAGAGCCTCATGATTTTACCATGGAGCATCTTCCCGCAGGGCCATGTGGCTCCCCCTTCACTGAGGTCCATGGTGGAGCTCTCATTCCCCCACTAAATCAGAGGCGAAGGTGGAAGCCACAGGGCTCTCTGTTCCCCTGACTCAATTACTGCTTCCTCTCTCTCAGGCTGTTTCCTAAATTGGGGATGACAGTCACACCAAAAAAGAGTCATTGTGAAATGTAGAGAAGTTAGTATTTGCAGTTCTTAGAGCTCAGTGCCTCACTGATAATGGGAATCTTACTCATTTTGGCATCCTACAGGGTTTGGAATCAATCAGACCTAAGCTCAACGCCTGACTCAAAAATGGACAGACTGTAGGAACTTTGAGTCAGTCACCTAACTCTCTTTAGGAGTGTTAAATGAGATACTGTATATAAAGTTATTAGGACTCCCTTGATCTGTCCCTAGATATTTCCCATTGGTTCTTGCACTTTTATGTCTTTCTCCCTCCCTTTCATTCCTTCCTTAGTTGATCAAGTAATAAACCTATCCATTGTGTAAGGACCACACACAGTCATATCGTTGCTGTATGGTAAACATACCTGATAGTAATAACTTAAGCATACCCTGAGAATGACCCTGAATACGTATGGCAGACGCACCTGAATATGTGTTCCAAGCCAGGGGACCCTGGAGTGGCCAACCTGGAGATTCATTCCTTGTCTGTGAAGAACATTCGAGCCCTTCTGCCTGTTCAATGGAATGCAGGCCATGCAGAGGATTGAGTCCCTGAGTTTTGGGTTGGATGAAGGTTGCCAGGTGGAGGTTCTTAAGGGGAGGAAGTTAAGTGAAAATGCTGTATAGACTGCATGTTGTTTGCAAGTGATGATGGCTTTGCTTCCCAGCCTGCTGCCCCTGGACTGTCCATAAGCTCACCGTGCAGCCCACTGCCACTGGACTCTCTGCCCTATGTGTTAGCCCCTGATAAAACCCCATGTCTCATTGGTTGGCTCTGGGTCTCTTCTTTCATGTCTTGAACCTGTGCCTTCTCTATGAAAATTAGTAGGTTTCAACACAGGAGTTGCACTTTCATTTCTCAGAAGAATGTCAGGTCTTCCTGCTCCCCTTGGTTGGTCTTTGATATGGTTTAGCTGTGTCCTCACCCAAATCTCATCTTGAATTGTAGCTCCCATAATTCCCACATGTTGTGGAAGGGACCCAGTGGGAGATCACTGAATCATGGGGTCATATCTTTCCCATGCTGTTCTTGTGATATTCAGTCAGTCTCATGAGATCTAATGGTTTTATGAAAAGGAGTTGCCCTGCACACACTCTCTCTCTTTGCCTGCTACCATCTGTGTAAGATATGACTTGCTTCTTCTTGCCTTCAACAATGATTGTGAGGCCTCCCCAGCTGTGTGGAACTGTGAGTCCATTAAACCTCTTTCTTTTGTAAATTGCCCAGTCTCAGGTATGTCTTTATCAGCAGTGTGAAAATGGACTATCACAGTCTTGCTCTGTGCTGCCTTGACCACCTCTTTTTCCACATCTAAGATGTCCAACTTTGCAACTCCTGGCACCAGGTCCCGGCAAGTGATCCTCTCCTACAACTGAGGTAATTTCCCAACTCACAAGGTCATCACTGATGGATCATTAGGTTGCTTGGATTAATACACTGACAGTGACTATTGTACTTTCCAAACTTCCGATGGACCCTAAAGACACTGTAGCAGATCACAGGGGCTTCTTTCCCTGTATTCACCCTCAGGTTCTTCCAAAACAAACTGGGATTCACCTAGGGAACAAGACTCTGCCAAAGGCTTCTGGCCTCTCTCCCTTCCCACAAATTTCATTCAGTCCTTCCCTGTTAATGTCCTAAATCTGTTTATTTTGAGTTTATGGAGATGCCTTTTCAACTCCGGCCAAACAACATTTTAGGAGCATCTCTGCTTTGGGATTTTTATACCACTAGGCACCAAATAGGAGCAGTGACTGAGCTGTCTTGAAACCCCTGTGACTGTGGAGCACGCAAAGCAGTGACTCTCAGCCAGGAAGCACCTCAGCATCACCTGCGGGGCTCATCAAAGCCCAGGTGGTTGAGTCTCACTGTCAGTTCAGGGTCAGTTGGTGTGAATGGGGCCTGAGGATGCACATTTCTAAAGGTTTCCAGATGATGTCGGTGCTGTGGTTTAAGAGCTGCTGTTTGAGAACCATTGATATAAGACATGAGGGGTCTTTGTTACCCTCTCCCCATCACAGGGTTTCTCCCCTGAGTTTCTCTGCTGCCTTGGTGCTTTGGAACATGAGGAAGGCCAAACCCTGTTGCTATGAAAATGGCTGCTTCTTGGAGACCACTTGTTTCTGCTTTAAGTGGCATTAAGTCCTGCTCAAGCCGTGGGCATGCACAAGAAGAAAGGAAAGGAGAGAACAACAAAATTTATGAAGTGTGCCTCAGACTTCATAAAGCAGTGGATAAAACTTCATGGATAGCAACATTTATGCAAATTCAAACTTATTTCCCTAAACCCAGATTGAAATAAACACAGAGGATCGGAGGAGAGGCAAAGTCATTTTTCTTTTAACTGTGTGTTTTTTTTATCCTCTCTCTCTTTTAGATGAACAACACAGGATTGCCTGGCCAGAGCTTGTCATCTGTGCTTATCTCATCTGGGCGGTCTATAATTAGATTGCAAACCCCTTTGGGCAGTAGCTGTGGAGCTGTAATCAGATTTTGTACAGTGCCTGGCACAGTCTCTTAACCAGAAAGAGGGTGTTCAATAAATATTTATTGATGATGATTATCTTTAATTCCTCAGGAAGCTTAGGCAATTCTAGGCCACTCTACTTAGCTGAATGATAATGGAACTGATAAACTATCATGGGAGTAGAAGCAGGTCTGGTACCTTTCTTAAAGCCAACCCACCATCAGATATTCAAAATTTGGAGGTATCATTTAGTACCCTAGGGGAATTCGAGGCTTAATGCACTACTTTATGCCAAATGTTTAAGAGTGGCCGAAGCACTGGAAAAGAGGAAACACCATAAACCAGGACTTATAAATGAACTTTCTGGCACTTCTCTTTAGGGATGCTGAAGTTTGTAATATTAGAAAATTTTCTCTTTCCTTATCCAATTTTCCAGTAAGTCAAATAAATTCATCTATACAGTAAGCATTACTTTTTACTTTAATTTTTGTCAAGCATTGTCATCCACCAGATGATTTTTCTTTGCTAAAAATCATGAAACTGACATAATTTGAAACACGATACATGTTTGGCTACCATAGTCTCTTCCATCTCAAAAACGTTTTGAACTTTTAAGAATCAAGCCTGACACAAGAAGTGAAGTAATTGGGGATTGTTTATTCTACATTCAAAAACAGCAAAAAAAAAAAAAAAAAAAAAAAAGGTTAACGGTTTCTGAAATGCCTCCAAGAGACATCATGTGTCTAATTAAAAACACACGTACAGCCAGTAACAGAGCAGGTGCTATGTCACTAACTGCAGGAAGTGAGACAAGAAATTCCAGGACACAGAAAAATCTGGGAGACTTCTTTTTTCTAGGCATGCTTAGGTACAAAAAGAAGGCTGTACCTAAAAGGTGCACCCAGGTAAGATAATAACTCCATCGAGGCATACACTCTTGATTGCTAGCCCAGCCAGTGAGAATATTTGGCTGTCTTTCTGATACTCTATTGGCAAGAACTCTGGTAAGCAACAGATTTTGTGAGCCTTTACCCTACTCTTTGATGCAAATATGAGGTTAAAGAAATACATTGTGTAAGAGGTAAAAGGGTGAGAGACAGAGACAGAGAACAAGGAGTTCAAGAAGAAAGCGGTGAGATTGCCCAACTTGAGCTTGTCCATTCAGTACATTGTTTGAAGAAGACATAATTCATTGTTTCTTGAAGATGATTCCTCTGGAATTCTTTTCTTGGCTTCTAAGCCTCTGTCACCTCATGACCTTAAATACTTCACTTACTGCCTCGTTCCTTTGACTTTGTGCCTTGCTCCCGTCTTCTGAACATGGAGCTTCTGTTGATTGAAAAATGGAGCTCTGTGGCCGTTGAAACAATGACAACATTTCACATGGATCCCTCTCACCAGAGCTAAGGTTCAAGCATCTATTACCTTTCATCTATTTAGTACAAAGAAAAGTTTGCTCTCATAGTTAGGGACATGGTGTTCCAGTGATTTTTCTCTTGTATTTGATCTTTTCCTGCACATTTGGAACCAGAGAGTCAAAAGTCCATCCAATGACTTACATGAGATTGGAATTTTGGCTTTCATACATTGCCTTGAGTTTCTGGCAAGTGGAGTTTAACACCCTAGAGGTTGAACTAGACTTTTCTTCCCCCCTCCTTTTATTTATTTATTTATTTATTTATTTATTTATTTTGAGACAAAGTCTCACTCTCAAGCCCAGGCTAGAGTGCAGTGGCACAATTCCGGCACACTGCAATCTCCACCTCCCAGGTTCAAGCAATTCTCCTGCCTCAGCCTCCCAAGTAGCTGGAATGACAGGTGTGTGCCACTGCACTTGGATAATTTTTTGTATTTTTTAGTAGAGAAGGGGTTTCATCATGTTGGCCAGGCTGGTCTCGAACTCCTGCCCTCGGGTAATCTGCCCACCTCGGCTTTCCAAAGTGCTAGGATTACAGGCATGAGGCATTGCACCCAGGCGAACTGCACTTTTCCTAGGTGAATTTCTAGCATGTGAAAAATAAATGAAATCTGAGAAGTTCGTGTGTGTCATGGAGGATGACCCAAAAAAATGATGTTGGAAATGATCTAAAACTGTTCACCTGAAAGAAGCTGCCCAGGGTTCAGAAACACCTTTCTATTTCCCCCAACTGGAGCCCTGTTCAATAGAATGAACACCAGGCTGCTAGCCAGGGTATTTGGATGTTAGGCATGGCCATTGACTGACTTTATTTCCTTTGGCAAATTGCTTCAGGTCTCGGATTCTCAATTGCCCCTTTTATAAAATAAGCAATTTGGAAAAGATGACTGCTGGGATCCCCTCTAACACTAACAGTCCAGGAAAGCAGTAAGCGTTCATTATGGTTCCCAAGAATAAGGACTCTGCTCAAAAGATCTGTTTTGAATCCCAGCTCCCCAGTTCACTGTGGGAGCTGTGTAAACTTGCCCTTATTGCCTCTCTAAGTCCCGATTTCCTCACCTAGGAAATGGAGATAATCATAGTATCTACCTCAAAGGTTATTACAGGGATTAACTAGGATGATGCATGGTCAGTGCCTGGCACCTTGGTCATTTGCATTACGATTATTCTGGGATCCTAGGAGCACACTTTCAGAGAGTACTGTTAGTTGGGAGCAGTGTGGCAAGAGATTAGGAGCACAGATGATCAACAGACTGCCTGGGTTGGCATACCATCTCGATCACTGAGATGGTGACACGGTGCCTGGTATTCAGTAGAGAATGCCTGTTCCCTAGTATCAGTCTCTTACCACTAAAGATACTGTTGTCCTTGGGAGGGTCAGGGTAGATTTGCAGATGTTCCATTTCCATCTTTGTGCTTTGTATATTCCAAATTTTCTACAATTACTTTTAAAACAGAAAGTAAGTTCCCTTTTGTTGGCTTTAAATACCATAATCAACTAGATCAGGACCTCATCACTAAAACATGCATAAACTTCTATCTTATAGACACTAATCATTTCTTTGATTGAAATAAAAGTTTGCCTTCTCCGCATTCAAATGCTTATCATGAGTGTAAGTCTGGCTTCGTGAATCAGTGCAGCAGGAATCAAGCATCTGCTGTTTATGGAAATATCCTGAGACCTCCAGGCCATACAGTATGTTTTCTCCCAGCAACATGAAATTTCTCCCCAGCGCTTAATTGCTATGGGGTAAGAACTTTGTCAGCATAGGATTACAAATACATTTCCCCAGAGAGTCCATGGGCGAATCTTAACAATTGTGAGTTCAGTTAGAGACTCTAGGAGCAGATACTGTGGCCTGTAAGACAGGGACTCTCCTGCATGTTCTGCCTGAGCTAATGACCAACTCTACTTGATAAAGGTGCAGGCTAAAGGGTGAGATAAGGGGCCTTAAATAATGCCTCTAAGCACTTCATATTATTCACTACAGTGATTTTTAAAAAATTTTTGAGACGGGGTCTCACTCTAGTTGCTCAGGCTGGAATACAGTGGTGTGATCTCAGCTCACGGCAGCCTGGACCTCCCAGGCTCAGGCGATCATCCCATCTCAGCCTCTGGTAGCTGAAGTATAGGCATGCACCATTATTTTGTACTTTTAGTAGAGACAGGCTTTCACCATGTGGCCCAGTTTGTACAATAAAGGATTCTTAGAGAAGAAGGGAGAAAAAATTCTAGGAAGAAAGTCAGAAAGAGGAAGTTTCCCAGAGAATAAGGGAAGGGATGCCAGTGGGTTTGAGTGTGGAGTCGCAGAGCACAGCAGAAAGACAGGGAGAAATGATTTACCCCAGGGAAGGACACCTTTTATTAAAACTTTCCTATTAATTTATATACATCTGACTTGACAGTTTATAAAAATGCTTACCTATATCAATATATTTCCCCACCAATGTGTTCCCAAGGGCAAAGGTGAGGAAATATATGTTTCCATGCTTGTATCAGGGACATAAAGCAAGGGAAGGCAGAAGGGTAATGACCTAGATTAGACCCCAGAAACCTTCAAATTTCTTTTAACACTTGGGACGATATCTTAAAATGATATTGATTTTTTATTCCCCTATAATAAAAGAAAGGAACCAAATCCTGGTTGTCTGATTCTTTGCCTAGTGCTCTTTCTAATGTCTCACACTGCCTCTTCTTACGAATAACTATGACACTACAGAGAAAGACCGTTGATTGTCCCATTCAATACTGAATTCCATAGGTACTAACAATTATGAAAAAGGCTGTTAGTATCCACGGGGGAAAGCAGAGGATCCGTAGGTGGGGACACCCTACTGAGAGGAGAGCAGGATGAATACATGCAATTCTGCAGAAGCACATTGGGAATTCCGCCATCTTCCCATAGCACCAATGCAAGCTACGGCTGACAACCTGCCAGGAATAATCAGACAATGATCTACCCACCTCTGCAGATTCATGTAGGAACACATGATACAGTCATTAAAAGTCTACTGTGTATCTCTGGAGACTTTGAAGTTCGGGTCAGGAAACAGAGACCTGAGGGCACAGGTAATGTCTGAATTCCTCTTTCATCCTAAGACTTGATTTCAGAAAAGAAGATAGAGTTTTTAACAATCAATTCAGTCGATGGCAGAGTAATAACCAACATTTTTTTTAATTAAGCTCTTGTGACTTACACTCAATGAAAAAAATTACAAATACATATAGGAAGAGAGAAAATCCTTTCTCATTTTAGAGTTACGGTTTAATGGCAAGCATACTAACTGATGAGGAGTTTATTTTTCAAAGAACAGATGGGACATTTTTGTCAGAGGCTCCGAGATGCCATTGAAAAGAAAGGATGCTGAATTCAAGGAAGAGAGTGTAAGAAATCGAGAGAAAAAAAAACAACAACAACAACTAAAATAAATTGTATGGACAATATGACTGCAACAAACCAGAAGAGCAGCTTCCAAAGAGGTGATTATTTTAGGAAACTTGTCTGGAACAATCTACATATGCATATTATAAACAAATTAAATACAGGATTTAGGTTTCTAAAATGGGAACTAAATGTTATTATTTGTTTAAAAGCAAAAGATCTACTAGAAAGCAAAGCATAGTGGGTACGAGCATGAAGAAGGTATATACTCACGCAGAATCTGAGAGTGAAAGACCATTGAGATTACGATTAAAAATTAGAGACACATTCCCACCACTCTGACATAAATAAAAAAGAAAAAAAAATAGAGAAACACTGTCATGGTGGGAGAATAAGGCAGGCGGCCCAGATTTATGAAGGCTATGCATCATCCTTACTTAATTTTATTGTAAAGTATGAGGTACTTGAAAAATATCTAAGTGTATCCCACCCCAGTAGGAAGCAGGGCTAAGTTCTTCCTTCACAGATGCTTCAGCAGGGACCAGAGGTCAGACTCTTTCTTCTCACGTCTTAGGGACAGGGCACCTCAGGAAGGGAGGGTAACTTCAGGTAAGGAAGCTGTCTTCAGACAGGTGATTCCCCAAAGCAGCTGCGAGCCTCCTGCCTACAGCACTCTCAGCACCAGGAAGAAGGAATACCTCTATCCTGAAGACAGCCTGGGCAGCACATCACAGGGGCTACTGCAATGGCTGAAATGATTTGCCAAGTATGATATATTTTCTCACCATTCCTATGGAGGAATACTATGGTAAATGGTAATTCAGAAAGGAGGAAACTAAGGCATAGAATAGTAAGTAACTTATCTATCCAAGGTGACCCCATCAATGAGGTGGCAGCTACAGGATTTGAATGGAGGCCATCTGACTCTGAGGGCTTTGGGCTTCTCTGTATTTGATGGTGCCTTAAGTCATGGACTGCTTTTCAGTCCACTCAGGAGCTGTTATTATTATTTTACTTATTTATTTTTTATCCCAATCCCCATTCCTATTCTCTTCTTCTATACATGGTTTTCTGCTAGAGAGGCCACATTCTCCTTCTTTGCATTCAACACTCTTTTTAAGACCTTTCCGTGTTAACATATATATCTCTACTTCATGACTTCAAACTCCCTAATAATTCATCTCTTTAAAAATATTTATTTTATAGTATTTTCTTTCAGATTTGGTTTTACTATGTCAAGTTTAGGGGGTTAAGGGTAATATTCTAATTTGTTGAATGTTTACACTTTTGACTGTGAGGAATTTGTTCCTGACATCTCTTTAAATGTTGAATTGTGAGCTTGTCTTCAGTAAGATTTTGTTCTGTGGTAATAAGCTCCAACTGCCTAGGTTGAGGGAAAGTTCCTCTGCAGCAACTTTGAGTTCACACTCAAAGGATGTGAGTTGCTTCCAGACGTCCTGGAAATGTTAATTTCTCAGCTAGAAATTCAGACTCCTATCCTACTTAAGGAAAAAGACTTGGGTTCTGATTTCTTATAAGAAACTTTTGCTCTGTCTGGAAATCAGCAAGAAATGAGTTTGTTTGTTTGTTTTTTGTCTCTCTCTCTGGTGGTGAGCAAATTTTTTTTTTTTAATTTTCCATTTGCTGAATGTGTAACTTGGGCTTTAAGCTGGGGTTTCTATAACAACACCCTCTTCACAAGGTCTTTTCTGCCATTTGTAGATAGGTGGTAAAAAAAAAAAAATAGTTCCTTGCTTTGTATTGGAACCAACCCCTTGCCTCCCAATTTGCTCACCTACTTAAAGAGCACTTGTAGTTCCACCATCTGACACTATAAAACCTATCTCTCATGCAGGCTCAGGTGGTGTCTTAAAATTGTTTTGCTATATTTTATTCAGCATTTCTAGGTCTGGTTGCTGGAATGTATGTCTATTAGTTTAGACAATCACATTGCCAAAAGCAAAGTCCTCTCGTCTGAATCATGCATTCTTACCCAATGGGTTCAATTGGGTGGGAATGGAAATGTTCACCTACATATATGCCAATGGCCTTTTGCTTTTAACAGCTCTATTGAGAAATATTTCACATACCACAAAATTTGCCCTTTAGAGTAAACAATTTCATGGCTTTTAGCCCATTTATAGAGTTGTACAACAATGACCACAATCAATTTTAGAACATTTTTATCACCACAGGAAAGCCAAACCTATTAGTATTCAATCCCCTCTTTCTCTGACCCAACCCAGCCTTAGGCAATCACTAATCTACTTTCTGTCTCTTTGGAGTTGCCTACTTGGGACATTTCATATCAATGTGATCATACAGTATATGCCCTTTCATGCCCAGCTTCTTTCACTTAGCACCGTTTCCAAGGTCCATCTGTGTTGTAGAATATATCATTACTTTATTCCCTTTTATTATTGAATGATACTCCCATGCATAGCTATACCACATTTTGTTTATACATGTTAATGGACATTGCATTGTTTTCACTTTTTTATTATGAATAATGTTGCTATAAACATTGGTGTACAAGAGCTTATGTAAATACATTTTTCATTTCTCTTGGAGATATATGACAATTGGAACTTTTAGGTCATACAGCAACTCTATTTTAACTTTTTGAGGAACTGGCAAACTGTTTTCCAAAATGGTGGCAGCATTTTACATCTTCACCTGCCACATAGTGTGAAAGGTTCAAGCCTTTCTTTTGATGCTAAGATGCAATGCATCCTATAGAGTCTTGTGTTCGGTTTTAAGTGTTCTGACACTTAGATCCTCTCCCTTACTGGATCATTCTCCTTGGATGTTCTACAAACACCTCAAATCCAACAAGTTCTAATAGAAATCATCATTTATCCCTTTCTCTAAATGTGCTTCTCTTGTATTCACTATCTTGTTCAGTGCAGAAATCTGGGAATTGTTCTAGACACCCAAATGTCACTCATGCCCCCATTTTAAACTAATCAGTAAGGCCTGCCTTTTCTTCCCTAAGAAAGTTAACAAACTCATCGTCCTTTCCTGTATCACAGCCTCAATTCTTTTTCTCACTTAAACCATTGCCATGGCCAGTGTACACAGCCCCCTATCTGTCCTCACCTCCCTGCCACCCACCAACCAACCTACGAGGCATGTGGTCACTGTCTACTGCAGAATGCAAATCCAATCATATCTTTCCCCTGCTTAATCTTTTTGATGCTTCCTTGTAACTTACAAGACAATAAGCAAACTCCACAGCGGAGCATTCAGAGTACTTCGAGACCTGGCTTGCTCCCACCTCGCCAGTTGTACAGCTTGCCATTCCCATCACACAACCTCTGCCCCTCCCATGCCCAGCTCCTTCCACTCCCTAAGCTAACTCTGCTACCTCAAACCACAGTTTTTGGAGTACCTTTACTCATTACTCAATCGGATCACCATGTTTGAAGTACGGCCAACTTTTGTTCTTATTTTACCAATGATGGAACTGAGGTTTGATGGAGAACTCTGCCCAAAGTTATACAAGTGCTAAAGAAAAAAGCCTGGCACTCATGTCCAGGTTTTCTGACTTTAAGGCACCTGCTGTTCCCCCA
Source organism: Cheracebus regulus (assembly GCA_963574635.1). NCBI lineage: Eukaryota > Metazoa > Chordata > Mammalia > Primates > Pitheciidae > Cheracebus > Cheracebus regulus. Next base: position 58,141 of record CAUYQU010016556.1, on the reverse strand, counting down.
CACTAAGCATAGAACCTCACTGAGCTCTGCTACCTGCTGAATCTCACTGTGTTCTCTCTTAGCTGGGGTCCTTTAACATGCCACCCTCATTCCCTCCACCTGTGCACTCTCTCTATTCCCTTGACTATCACATCATCAGATTTTACCATGCAAGTTCATTTATTTTTATTTTTTTAATTATACTTTAGCCAGGGCAAGTTTATTTTTAGTTATATATTACCCTGTGCCTTTTCATAGCCCTATGCCATCACCCCCATCTAGTTGAGGCCGGGCCTTCAATTTGTGCACAACAATACACCTTGGTAGGAACTCAATTGCTATTGCTGGACTGATTGTTAGCTTTTTCCCTGAGCAGTCTTCTGGCCCTTAGCTGTAAGGGTTCCCTATAAAGCACAGCACTATATATCATCTCATATTGGACATTTTTAGTTTCTCCTCTTAACATATTACAATATACTATTACTTTATATTACTAAATATGTTGAGGTTTTAGGGCTTAATACGATTTATTATTATTTATTTGTTTATGGATTAAGAAGTATTTATTGATCCTTAATGCACACAATTTTTAAAGGATGTCAAGGAATTACAGTGACAATTACAGTGGACTTCCATACTTTGAGTTCACACACCATTTTACCAACCCCAGAAGCAGATGGTTTTTTACTTTCTTCAAAGAACTCTTGACTTAGCATCCTCTGATAGTGTCATAAGTCTCACTGGAGTATAAGTCAGAGGTAAAACCTTTCATTTCGTCTGTCACTGCTTTTCTGTTGTCTTATATAGGACTCCTATTTGTGCCAAGTGCTTTAATATTTTGGGGCTTTGTTCTCTTTTGCAAAAGACCCATGAAATACATAGCACAGTTTATCAATGTGTTATAGAAAAGAATAATAATAACCTATCCATCTATAATCAGACTACAGATTAACAGTCAGAATTCAAATCTGCAGCTCCCAAAAAACGTGTACATGTCACAGTATGTTATAATTTTATGGTATGTATGTTTTCTCTTTTTTGATTATTTTAATATCCATGTCAAAGGTTTTGAACACCTCCCAGTTGCTAAAACTTCCATTTAAGAAATGTAAGGAAGTTTATGAGAAAAGGTCACTATTAAATCTCTAAAACAGGTACAAAATAAAAAGTTATATTGGGTTGTTCAATTATTACACTTTCTGAAATTCTATGGAATATAACTGAGGTGTAGCAGAATTTACTCACGAGTATTCAAATGATACTGAACAGAAGATATTGACTAGTTTACTCTCTGCTTTGGAACACACAAAGAACATTGAACAATGAAGTTTGTCTTCAGCTAAAATCATCATAATGTCTTACACATCATTGCTCATAGTACAGGCCTGACGTCATTTGATTGATTAGCACTCCAAATCCAGGTACTATGCAATAATTGCATCAGTGTTGAAAGTATCGTTCTAGTTCCCTGCTGAACCTCTTGATTGTCTAATGAAGAGACAAATAAATGCTAATTCAAAAATTATTTCAGGCCACACGGGGTGGCTCATGCCTATAATCCTAGCATTTGGGAGGCCGAGACAGATGGATTGCTTGAGCCCAGAAGTTTGAGACCAGCCTGGACAACAAAGTGAGACCCCATCTCTATGTTATATAATTAAACTGTTTTTTTTTTTTTTTTTTTTTTTTTTGAGACAAATGCTCTCTGTGTCTCCCAGGCTGGAGTGCAGTGGTGCGATCTCAGCTCACTGCAACCTCCGCCTCCGGGGCTCAGGTGATCCTCCTTCCTCAGCCTCCTGAGCAGCTGGGATTACAGGTGCCTGCCACCACGCCCGGCTAATTTTTGTATTTTTAGTAGAGACAGGGTTTTGCCATGTTGACCAGGCTGATCTCAAACTCCTGACTTCATGTTCCACCCGCCTCAGCCTCCAAAAGTGCTGAGATTACAGGCATGAGCCATTGCACCCAGCCTAAACATTTATTAATAACTTTAAAATAATGCAATCTAAGTAGTAGATAACTAATTTAAGTTGTCTGATTATTGACATCTTAACTTTCAAATGCATCCTTAATTATTCCTCTTTGTGTCACTTTGAAAAATCCTTTTAGGCCGGGCACAGTGGCTCACGCCTGTAATCCCAGCACTTTGGGAGGCCAAGGCAGGTGGAGCATGAGGTCAAGATATCGAGACCATCCTGGTCAATATGATGAAACCCCATCTCTACTAAAAATACAAAAGAATTAGCCGAGCATGGTGGTGCATGCCTGTAGTCCCAGCTACTCGGGAGGCTGAGGCAGAACTGCTTGAAACCAGAAAACGGAAGTTGCAGTGAGCGGGGATTACACCACTGCACTCCAGCCTGGTGATAGAGTGAGACTCTGTCAAAATAAATAAATGAATACATAAAGCCCTTTTAGCACCAAGACCTAAATAAGAAATCCCCTAGTTTTTTTGATCTATGAAATATTTATAGGATTTGCTCAGAAACACCTGTGTTCTCTCTCCCTTCTCTTTCTCTGTCTCTCCCTCTCCTCCTCTCTTTCACATACATTCAATCCATCGTCTCATCATTCCCTCCAACCAATCCTCTTACCAATGAGCGAATGGCATCATGTCAGGTAGAACTCATATCTTCAAGAAACAGAACTACGCTGCCTCCAGAACAAACTTTAACTTTAAAAAAGTAAGTCTTTGTGATTAGGCATATATTCAACAACTGACACTGGGAGAATGGGAGTCACTTTCACCAAAGAAGTCCATTGAACTAAGTTGTTTCGTTCTCTTCCTGACAAGAATACAAATAATGTTGACTTGTGCTTATGATGAAAAGGTACCTTGGTACTTGATCCAGCTAAGAGTGCTAACTTGAAACTTTGAGCAGTTAAATTAGATTATTTTGATCAGTGCTATGCAATAGAAACATAATGCAAGCTGCAAGTGCAAACCGCAAGTGTAATTTTACATTTCCCAGTAGCCATATTTAAAAAACCATTCTACTGTAAAGACACATGCACATGTATGTTTATTGCAGCACTATTTACAATAGCAAAGACTTTGAACTAACCCAGATGCCCATCAGTGACAGACTGGATAAAGAAAATGTGGCACATATGCACCATGGAATACTATGCAGCCATAAAAAAGAATGAGTTCATGTTCTTTGCAGGGACATGGATGAAGCTGGAAACCATCATCCTCTGCAAACTAACAAAGGAACGGAATACCAAACACCACATGTTTTCACTCATAAGTGGGAGTTGAACAATGAGAACACATGGACACAGGGAAGGAAATATCATACACCAGGGCCTGTTGTGGGGTAGGAGGAAAGGGGAGGGAGAGCATTAGGACAAATACCTAATGCATATGGGGCTTAAAACCTAGATGATAGGTTGACAGGTGCAGCAAACCACCATAGCACATGTATATCTATGTAACAAACTTGCATGTTGAGCACATGTATCCCAGAACGTAAGGTAAAATAAAAATAAATAAATAATAAAGGTGACATTGGTTTTAATAATATTTTTATTTAACAAAATACGTCCAAAATATTGTCATTTCAACATGCAATAAACATAAAACATATTGAGTTATCTTTCATTTGAAGTCTGCGAAATATTGTGTGTAATTTAGACTTACAACACATTTCAGTTCAGACTAGCCACCTTTCAAATACTCAGTAGCCACCTGTTGGTAGCAGCTACTGCACTGGACAGCACAAATACAGATCTCTTGCCAGCTTTCTATGGAGTAGCAACCAAAAGCATTCCTTAGGCAAGATTTGTATTGTATTTAATTTGTCCACAGTTCTCATTACAAAGAAATGCCCAGTCATAAATCAAGCAGTTAGCAACTGCAATAACAAACAGAAAAGAAAAGTATGCTAGTCTCTCTCATTTTGCTTCTCATAATAAGGTTTAATCCTCCATGCTAGTCAAAATACTGAGCTAAAAGGATAGCCATCAAACGACTTGGCTTCATCTGTTTTTCTCCTCTCAAGCAAGCAAACAACAACAGTGGCAAAAAACAGTCTCTATTGTCTTGCAACCACCGCCTGGGAATCTCCCTTTTGTCATAGAGATACATGTCAACAACTTGAATGAGAGCCACATCGGAGAAGTGGGGAAGAGTGGAGTGTGATTCACCAAGCCCAGGGCCCAGGGGCAGAGATTGAAAACCCATGATAGGAGCTAGCACAGAAATCACATTAGAAGATTGATTCATTAAGTATGTTCCACGTTCCATCCTTCGTCCCATTCAGAAATGTTGCTCCCAAAATACACCTAACTGTGCCATCCAATATTCTGTGGAGGGAAAAATACTTCCTGATTTCATGCTCTACCGCATTCAGATTGATAGGCCTGTAATTTTACCCAAAGTGGAGCAACCACAAATGCTGTTTTTTTATATACAAATATTTAATCCCTCCTAGAAACATGCTATGCTGCAAGCCGTAGTGATATCTCGTCATCATGGGTTCCACAGGTTAATTACACATTGCTAAAAAGACAGCCTAATTTATTAAGTCATGAATATAAGACACTTACAAGGGAAAAAAAAAGTTCTGTATTCCCAAGTAAGGAGATAATAGAAAACAGAAATATTTGGGTGGTTGTGATCAGACATAAATTTGGGGTGTGGTGCAATTTTCATAGAAGTGTGTTGTTGTAACTGATTTGAGTTAGTGTTAGGCAAGTCATTTATCTTCACTCATCATTCCAAACATATAAGGGAAAGAGGCATAGGAGAAATAAATTGTAAGAGAAATATGTGAGTTAAAGAAATTGACTGTGCTGCATTGAAATCTAATAGAATGGTACAGTGGAATTTGGTTTGTTCTGTTTGCAACTTGTACTTGTATTGCTTTAGAAATATAACCTACTAGCTACTCTGCTTATGTCAGTTTACTTGAGTGGTAATACATCTGTCTGTTGTCTATTCTGATGAATGGGAAAGTATGATCTCAAATATTTGTTTTTAACAGTAAAAAACTGAACAGAATGCACCCATACTGCCTTGAACAGTAAGTGCAATACATCACATTTAAATAAAATTTTAGGGCCAAGTGCTGTGGCTCACGCCTATAATCCCAGCACTTTGGGAGGCCGAGGCCGGGCAGATCACTCGAGTTCAGGAGTTTGAGACCAGCCTGGGCAACATGGTGAAACCGTCTCTACTAAACATACGAAAACTAGCTGGGCATGGTGGCACACGTGGGTGATCCCAGCTACTTGGGAGGCTGAGGAGAGAGAATCGCTTGAGCCCAGGGAGGGGGGAGGTTGCAGTAAGCTGAGATCACACAACCGCACTCCAAATAAAATAGAATGAAATGAATTTTTAGGTAGTTTTAATTATGTCTGACCTTAGTCCTTTTCATCTTAATATAAGAGATGAAAACAAAAACCAACTTTCAATAGAAAGATGTCTTAATGAGTCTGAACTCAGAATCAAGACCATTGGTTTAATAAACGGTTACTTTCTGATTAGAAATGTATTTTATGAAAACAGAGATGAAATTAGGATTGCCCTAGAAATAATAATAGCAAACGCTTATATAAGCACATACATTGACATTTACTATTATTCTAGGTGCTTTGCATTATGTTAGCTTTAATTCCTACAACAGCCCTCTGATGTAGGCACTCTTTCTTTTTCCTTCTTCCTTTACAGATGAGAAAATATAGGCACAGAGCGGTTAAATAACTTGTTCAAGGTCACCCAATTTTTAACTTGGAGCTGAGATTCAAAATCCAGCTGGAACCAGAGGCTGGACCTCAACTGCCTCTGTAAAATGTGGTCATTATGCCCATGAGTGGGCAGAACGGCATTTCCTCAAAATCCTCAGGTTGAAAGTTACGTTGCTCTTTAAAATATCTTCTTCCACGTGTCCCATAATCCTATTAGTAGGGTCTGCTCTTCCAATAAACAGCTAACAAGAATTCCCTAATTAAGTGCAAATGATGTCAGGCAGACATTAATGTTACTATAGCTTACACAGTAGCCCAAAATATTTAGCAGCTTTGATGACAATTTTTAAATGTTTCTTAGCTGTAAGGCATAAAATCCTGAGGAAGTTCAATACAGGAGAGAGAATTTTCTTGGATCAGAAGAAGGGATCGAGAAAAATATGGAATCAACCTGGGAAAAATATCAGAAAAGAAAAGAATATGTAAGAAACAAAGCAAGAAAGCAGAAAATAATACACGACCCGGGTGTATCTATCTTCAGCCAAAAGTGAACCCTGTCCAAAGCCCAATAAGGTATTAAAATCTCCAACCCAATGAAGATTAAACAAAAATTGAAAGCTACCTGTTAATCTAAGCATCCCATTTTTATATTTCTCAATTAATTACTCTGTAGCTAAAATAATAATAGCAGCAGTATTTCAAACATATACGGACCAACAAAATGTGTTCTAAACATTTTGCTAGGATTATTTTATTAGATGCTCATATAACCAACCCTGTACAAAATTTATTATTAGTGTCATCATTTTAAAGATGAAATATTGAGTTATTATTATTGTTATTATTATTATTTTGAGACAGAGTCTCACTCTGCTGTCCAGGCTGGAGTGCACTGGCAATCTTGGCTCATTGCAACTTCTGCCTCCCGGGTTCAAGTGATTCTCCTGCCTCAGCCTCCCAAGTAGCTGAGATTACAGGTGCCCACCACCATGCCCAGCTAATTTTTGTATTTTTAGCAGAGATGGGGTTTCACCATGTTGACCAGGCTGATCTTGAATTGCTGAACTGAGGTGATCCACCTGCCTCAGCCTTCCAAAGTGCTGGGATTACAGATGTGAGCCACTGTGCCTGCCTGGCTTGAATTATGTTATATAATATTATGATATATGTTGATTTTTATCATAATCAAAATTCTATGTGATATGCAAGATGATCTAAAGTGAAACAGTAGACTCAGTAAATAATAGGAAAAAATTTTAAGAGATCATTAAGATTCCCCATTTCTCTTCAATCTCTTTCTAATATTTGATCTCTTTACAAACAAGCCACTAACCTGCACTTGTAATTATATCATTACATTTAAAATAAATAATTCTTTTATTGGAAAGCTTTAGTGTAGAGAGGGGTAGGGGAAATTTGCATGTGTTTTATTTTTTCAGTATCCACATTTTCTTTCCCCATCCTTAAACACTGACCAATAGTCACAATGCATTTAAAAGTTTGTACTTTAAAATTGAGTGTGAAAGTTAATTCCAACTAAACACCCTGCAACTGGTTCATATAGATGATCACAGAATGCAGTTCACAGATAGATGGCCCCTTAGGCTTGAAGGACAGAGGGTCATCTTGTAATTCCTTCTAAAATAAGTTCTCCTGAAAAGGAATAACCCCCCTTTTAAGTTCAGCTTCCTGTGGAAATTAACTCTGAGTCCCCTGGAAAAATACTACTACTGCAATGCAGGATTAATTTTTTATATTCCAACACATTGGACCATTACTTCAATGGTTCTTAATCTTTTTGGTATCATACACTCCATGGAGAAATTCATACAAGCTGAGAAAGATCTCCTCCAGAAAAAAGCACGTAGACACATATACAAATTCCATACAACTTCAGGAATTTCATAGACCCAATGAAGCCTATATCTGTTGCACTCTCTGTAAAAGGTCACAGACCCAAATTAAGAACAATTGAGTTCAATCCAAAGGCTAAGAGATATTAGTTGTCAGGAGTGGGGTGGGGAATGTATCTTTGAAACATCTAAATTCATGGAACAAGAACATCCTTAGCTCCTACTTGGATGTTGGAGTCTATCATGAGACACATTTATTTTAAAAACCTCCTAGAACAATAGAAGAGAATTATCTTTGAAGCACTTCACCACTGGCCTTCTCTTTATTTTATAGTGATGTGTCCTTTTGCAGTGAGTCTCTCTCTTAGGAACAGATACAAGAGAATGAATCAAGTTCACCTGTAATATAAGGGGGAAGGGATGTTGTTAATTAACAGCAGGGCAATTCAAACTTCTTCTTCACCCTCGGGAGGAATACCCAGGTGTGCTGAGACAGATATGCTTGGAGAAAGAAAAGAGATGCTCTATAGTCAAACATACAGCACCAGACCTTCTTTCATGAATTGATTTTCCCACTGGGTGACATCCTGGCAATTTCTGTTACCCAACCAATGATATAACTAAGTAGATGAAGCTGAAAGCTGGGTCAGATAAAAAAAGAATGTTTAATCTAACAAAAGCAGCCTCAGTTTTTGCCGTGAAGGGAAGCTGATTTAACAGGCAGTAGCAGATTAAATAGGAAGCAGAAACAGGGAGAAAAATCATATTAAACCATTAAGAAATGAAGATAGAGGAATGTCACAATGCCAATTATTTGGAGAAAAAGCACAACATTACCATAGAACTTTCAACAATAAATGATATCTGCTTAAGATGTACAAAAATAGGTCTTTTGTTCACAGTATATATTTTAAATTAAATGCTATTGTTTAATTAATAGACTCCAACTTTATGTATTAAAGAAAAGCATAAGGTCATATGATTATTTTAGGCCACCAAGTTACTTCCTCTGAATCCCAAAAACAGGGACAGCCAATGTGTTTCAAATTATGGAACATGAACCACCTATGCTCGAATTATCAGGGATATTTTTTAAAATTCAGGTTCTTGGGCCCCAGTGACCTATCCAAAACCAAATAAAAAACTTTATGGGTAAGTATAGGAATCTTCATTTTAACAACTTCCCAGGTAAGAAGTGTGCTAAAATATGAGAACCATTAATTTGTACCCTCATTTGGAAAGCTCCAGAAAACATCATCATAAGAAAGTAGCTCTCCAGGCTGGGTGTGGTGGCTCACGCCTATAATACCAGCATTTTGGGAGGCCATGGTGGGTGGATCACCTGAGCTCAGGAGTTCAAGACCAGCCTGGCCCAATATGGTGAAACCCCATCTCTATGAAAAATACAAAAGTTAGCCAGGCATGGTGGCGGGCACCTGTAATACCAGCTACTCAGTAAGCTGAGGCAGGAGAATCGCTTGAACCCAGGAGGCGGAGGATGCAGTGAGCAGAGATCACACCACTGCACTCCAGCCTGGAGGACAGAGTGAGACTCCATCTCAAGAAGGAAAAAAAAAAAAGAAAGTAGCTCTCCATGGGAACACTCTCTTTTGCCCCATTGCTGTAGAACAGGATTATTCTTTCTTATTCATTCTCCTTCCTCCCCACACTAAAATCTCCTTTATTATTTGGTAGCTCTCACCCTTAACTTATTCTTCACCCTCGTGACATCCCAGAATGGCTTCCGGAGGGCTCTTCATCCCCTCTACACTCTTATCTTTTCTTTACTGCTTCTAATTGACAAGATAGTTCTCTCTGGTCCACCCCATCCCAGCTCCCAGGTTCCCATGGCAGAGGTCTAGCCCATCCCCGCTGTCAAAACAGCTGGTTTTGATGACATTGAAATAAAAGGAATTTTACTTTCATCTTTTTTTATGTCCAAAGACACACCCATCTCTTCCTCATATATTTTCACCTACTATATCTAAGTAGAAACAAGAAGGGAAGGGACAGGGTTGCTGAAATGAATTTTTTTAAAAAAAAAATCTGTTCTGTTTATTATTAAGACTATAGTCAAATTACCAAGGATCAGAAAGAGATTGAAAGCAAAAGACATGAAAAAAATCAAGGGAAAACAAGAGGTCCAATTCTTGTATCACTCAGAATAAAGAGGTGGCCGGAGAATCCATGCTGCACCAATAATAGCCGTTCAGCACTTCTTTTGTAAGAAGTCCCTCCCTTCAATTCCTGCTTCAATTCCTTCAGTTCCTGCTCATCCCATCACACCGACACCCAACTCCAAGCTTCAGCTTGCAAGTTGACTTGGAAGAATTTGGAGCCATCCAACTCATTGCTCAATAGAGAATAGCCAGTTAGAAGTAGGAGTAAGCCTTCTTCTAAGTAGCAATGGTCTATTGTCACAAGATGAGTGCTAAACCTCTTTCTATAGAGACTCTTCATTGACATTCGAGAATTTCATCTGCAGCATGTCACCGTCAGATTTAATCAAAGTTTAACAATCTTTTGTTAATCAACTTGAAACATAACCATTATTTATTCACTTCGTCAATCAGATTCTATTTACAAAATTAAGACCAGTTCTCTGAATAATCACACTGTTTTATCACAGCCAATTTGTATGTGTTCAGCTGCCTCTAAACATAGGGGCCAATGGTGGCTTCTTAAAAACCAGTGGGCTTTTTCCTGCATCCATAATGGAAGGATGATAATATCTGTCTTGAATGCGTCTTGTGAAGATTTAATTGACAAATGTTTATTGAATTTTTCCTTTTTTGTTGTTATTTTGAGACGGAGTCTTGCACTGGAGTGCAATGTCACCATCTTGGCTCACTGCAACCTCCACCTCCTGGGTTCAAGCTATTCTCCTGTCTTAGCCTCCCGAGTAGCTGAGATTACAAGTGCCTGCCACCACACCCAGCTAAATTTTTTGTATTTTTAGTAGAGACGGGGTTTCACCATGTTGGTCAGGCTGGTCTCAAACTCCTGACCTCATGATCTGTCTACCTTGGCCTCCTAAAGTGCTGGGATTACAGGTTTGAGCCACCAGGCCTGGCTCTTATTGAATTTTTCTATATGTCAGGCACTACTGACACATAGACCGTGCCCTTAAGGAACATAAAGTCTGTCTGGGAAGACCCACAGGAAAGCAAGCAATTCTATTACTTGAGGTAAGTGCCCTGGAGATGGTGGAGGTGGTGGTGACTAAAGAGCACAAACATCTTAGAGCAAAACACAAACCGTTCTTGGGGAGAAGAAATATTCAAGGAAGGTGTTGCAGAGGTGCTGATACCCAAAGAAGAAGCTGGTATTTGGAAAGCGAGATGAAACTGGGGGCGGGCCAGGGGCTTGTCAACACAGAAAGGACATCAAGAGCAAGTCCCAGACGCAAGCCAGATACAGTACACCAAAGATTTGCAAGCAGGCAGCGTGACCAGGGAAGAGAGGTGCAGTGAGAGTGCGAGGTGACGGTGGAGCAGGCAGGGAGAGTTCAGCTCCAGACGGTGGAGAGGTAGGAAGCCATCAGATCCAAAAGAGTATTTCCTGTGCCTAGACTCATGTCCCAAGATGGGCTAGACTCATGTCCCGAAGACATGGACAGCCGTTGAATGGGATCAGGCAGGAAGATGACACCCTCAGATTCCACTTAGGAAGATCACTCTGACAAAAGTGAAGATGAGCTGTCATGGGCAGTATCTGGCACTTAGTAGGTTCCAGTGAGGGGACAGCCAGCACTGTTTATTAAATAATTTGCCTCTTGTTGATTGGGATAACACATTTGTTCTCTTTAGGGGGCATTTTTTTTCTTTGTCAGAAAATATATTTATTATTGCTAGTGAGTGAAGTAAAGATGTCAGTATTCACAATGGAGGTTATATAAGCCAAGGTTGCTTTCATCTTGATAAAAAAAAATACCTTATTTCACTTCTAATCATACACATTAGTCCTGTAAAAGAAGTACATCTTCTCTCCTTTTTGCCTCCTTGCTTGCAGGATCACCAGAAGTTAAAATGAAATCACTCTTATATAATCAAAGAAAACAAGAAAAAGCAAGAAAACCAACATACCACAACCTAGACAATTCCACCCAGCACTGCTGCCCTGATATTTATGTTTTCCGGCTCTCTCCTGTCCCCACTCCAATTACTTTAGCCCATACCCCCAGCCCACCCCATCCCACTTCGTTAGGGTGGAGGTTCACCAAATGATGGGGCTTGCCTAGACGAGAAACATTTTATGGTCAGTAGAAGTCGAATAGAAAGTAATCATCATAAAAGGGGTTTACTAATACTGAAGAGCATCCGCTGATGACTGATCCTGACCTGGGCTTCGGCTGCCCTTCAAATTGCTGCCAATCAAAATGTGATATGATTCTACTGAATCTATTCTTCGCTGTCTGTCTTGAGTGGTCTTCTCATTAGTGCTCTTCTCTTTAAATGGGTTTTCTTACTAGGAAAACAAAATATTCCCTCTCTGAAATTAACGTTGAAAGTGTTTTGCTTGTTCTAAAAGTTTTTTTATATTCCTTTCTCAAGCATGGTCTGTTTGGCATGATTGACACTGTGCATACCAGCTGGCCAGAGTGGAGCACTGGAGGGTCTGGTGGGTGTTTTTGTGGTAACACTGAAGAATTTTGGCCTGCAGGTCAGCACAGACTGGATGAGACTCATATGCTTGAACCTTGCTTCCGCTTCTTCAGCCCCTTTCTGATATTGCTCAGTGGTGACTTTGCAGAACTCTGAGTCTAGCCAGCTGCGCTTTGCAGAATGCAACCTGTTTCATTAGCACTCACTCTTTCTCTTCCAGTTGCCTAGCCAGGTGCTTTGCCTTAGCGCACTCTTTCTGCCTTAATATCCTCTCTCGAAGGATGCTCTGGTTAACTCCCCACTGGAAGGGGCCCTCTCGGTCCAACTCTTTGGTTTGCTTTAGTCATTTCTTATCTTCAGTTTCCTTCTTGGCTTGCTTAATGTCAGCTCCTCCACTACTCTTCTTTTCAATTCTTCATCAGAAACTGAGGCATCATAAGCACCAGAATACCACTGAGACTGAACCAGATGGAGAGGATTCCTTCACTCGATCAATCACGTTTTCTGAAAGCCCAGTGCCCTTCGCTATGGTGATAGGTGATGTTCTCATCTTTGTCCGCCTCAAAGGTGACCCAGTGGGTGCTGGAGTTCCCACCCATGGCTTCTGTTCCTGCCCCCACAGAGAGCTAGCATAGAACCACAAGCACTTCAGTTCCCCCGTGCCCACACTTGCATGGAAGGGCCTGGATTCTTTGTGCACACAGCACGACCTAGGAGATACTTTTCAAGTGAGCTTTCTCTTCCTGAGGCAGTGTGTACATTGCGTAATGCATTGTAAATTATGTTATTGGCATTCTACTCATCCAATTTTGAATAATGTCAGAATGTAACATGTGAGCGACAGCTCATGACCATTGATGCTGCTACAAACACACCTGGGGTTAAGGCACTGTGGATCTGGCTTCTTGCTAAGTCTATGACGGTAAAGACTCCCTGCAATTCAGCTTGGCATTTTAAGTACTTGACTGTTTTGAGGAAGAGGGAGGACAGTTGACCGATCACCGTTATTACTCATGATTGTAACCTAAACTTGTCGCCTTTCTCCTGCCAGTCACAGGAATAACACGGCACGGGCCTGAAGGAGGCACAGGCCTGAAGCAGAACACACCCACACAGACCCAACTACAGGTGGAAGCCAACAGCCTAGAAATCCAAAGTTATTTTCTTGTCTCCTGGTGACGCTAGGCAGCTTTGCTTTGATGTTAATAAAAGAGAATTGCTGTTGGTTGTCACTTTTTAAAAATTTAAGGCTAAAATTGAATTCCATGTGCCAAAGCATTGCTTATAGTACACACAGGAGAGAGGAGCGTGGTAAGATCATTTATATTTCCTAACGTTCATGAGATGTGAGCTTGCAGCATTGAACATCTTGATAACCAGTTAGCTGGAAAACATTTGTCATATTTTACTAATAATCACTCCAAGAGAGACATGTACTATGATCCATGTATGAGTCACTGGCCATCTCTCATACAAGAAAGTCAAACTTGAGTGCCACTTGTTTCCTTGTGAATCACTCCACAATCAAGTAACTCAAGTGTGAAAAAACCACAACACTCAAGATCCTTCCACCCATGACATAAGATTTATTTGTACAAGTCCGCTTAATTTTTATAATCTATCCATGCCTTAATATTAATCATAGTATTTTGAAAGTTCTCATTTTCTAGTCTTTGTTTCTTTTTTCTCTGTTTTTTTTTTCTTACTTTGATTATCATTTAAAAGTGGCCACATTTACATATACACCATGGAATACTATGCTGCCATAAAAAACAATGAGTTCGTGTCCTTTGTAGGGACATGGGTGAACCTGAAAACCATCATTCTTAGCAAACTGACACAAGAACAGAAAATCAAACACCGCATGTTCTCACTCATAGGTGGATGTTGAACAATAAGAATATGTGGACACAGAGAGACTGGGGTCTGTTGTGGCGGGGGCTAGGGGAGGGATAGTGGGAGGGATAACATGGGGAGAAATGTCAGGTAGGTGATGGGGGGATGGTGGCAGCAAACCACCTTGCCATGAATGTACCTATGCAACAATCTTGCATGATCTGCACATGTACCCCAGAATCTAAAGTACAATTAAAAAAAAAAAAGAAAAATCCACAAAAACTACTGCCACATTTATTCAAAGACATTCTGCCAATGTGTTATCAAGTGCTTTCTAAAATATTTTACCACTGCGATAAGTATTATGGATGTAGCACATAAATGCAAATTTTTTGATGAAAAAAGATACCTATGCATGCTGAAAAGATATAAAAGAGATATGAAAAGATGTGCATATGTTTTTGTTTTTCTCCATTATTATATAGTTGTCTGTGCTTACTGTTTATTAATGAGTACTACTACTACTAATATTTATTTAGTGCTTCCAGTGTCTTATAAATGTATAAATGCCTTACATCATGTTGTTTCATATTCCCAATAAATCTATGAAGTACTGAGTATTAATAGCCACAGTTTACAGATATGGAAACTATAATGTAAAGAAACTACATGACTTGTTCATGGCCACATAATTAAGACCATGGTAGAGCACTGACTCATCGACTCCGTGTTCTGTTCCCCTTCCCTTATATGCTGCCACAATGAATACGAAAATAAATGAAATATATATGCTGACCTCAAGAAAAGAAAAATCTTGTTGTAGAGAGAAAACTATACATGCATAAAATACTGAATTACGGTATGAGAAAACATAAGAGCTGTCATTAAGCCACTGCCAGGTGAATAGAGCAGAGTCAATAAAAATTCAAAAGTGGGCATGATTCCACAAACTGGAGAAGCCCAAGAATCGTTATGGCTTTGGTGACTTTGAATTGGTTCTACAGGGGTATAAAAGGATGGAGAATCCTGCAGGCCCTGGGAGGAAGAGGACATGCACGGCGTGGGAATGTCTATGAAGAGCATTAAGAGAGTGAGTCAGCCAGTTTGGCTGGAGAGGGAGGGTAAGGATTGACTGACACCGGTCAGTTGCAAAAGGTTCCTCATGTTGGGGCATTTGCCTTCAGCCAATGAGAAAACCAAAAGGACACGGAAAGAGACTTTCTGACGTCACTGAATGGGCAAGAGTTTCAGAGACAAAAAGGCCTAAACCCAATCCCATACTCCAGTGTGACCTCAGGCAGATGACTTACTCTCGGGACACTTCTGTGTCTATAAAATGGAAATGAAAAATAAAATATTTACCTTGCAAGGTATTTTGTGGATTAGAGATCATTTGTATGCAGTACATAACACTATGCTTGGCACATCGTAACTTGTCAGTAAACAACTGCTCTCACTCATTTTATTCACGTGTTTGTCACATTGATTCCATTGTTGAAATACTTTTGATCTTCTCACTGATAATTTCCCTCAGGCAGAGACCGTGTATTCATTGCAAAGGAAAATCTGACTTGTTATTTTTTTAAATGGGAATTGACTTTTCCTACTATAAATGTACCAAAAAACCATTCATAATGCAAACACCCTAACATTAGCATTTGGTGTGTTTTCTTTCATATGCTTTTCAGTGGGTATTGCACGTTGTTTTATTGCCCATAATCATAGTATTTCAATCATTGATACATATTTCATATGTATCATACATACAAATCAATACATATTTCTTGTCATGGATTTTTTATTGATCTATTAATTTTGCTAAATCTTATAAATATTGACAATATATTTTACCAGATTCAATTTCAACTGGGTTTTATTTGTTATAAAATATAAAATTTACCTCAGAAGTTAGAGATTTTTCATATTAATGTAAAATAACCTACGCCTTTTAAAAAATTCTTATAAAGCACAAGTCACAAGTCACTGTTCTATTCCTCAGTGGGAGTTTCTAGTCTAATAAAGTACAGTTCCTGCCTTCACTCTCACAGAGCTTCCTAGGGAAGATAAAATAAGGTTACAAATAAGGTTAAAAATAGTATAAAATGGTGTCCTATGGGACCTGAATACAATTTTAAGATGTTTCCAAAGCTGTTATTGCACCATTTTGCACATTATTGAATATCTTCTAGAGCATCCCAAAGTTATCTGAACCGAGGGGCTCAGACTCAATTGAATGCATAAATCCAAGCGAAAATGCTAGAAACCTGTTACTTTATTTTATAGTCACTCTCCCTCCATCTGGAGTGAGAAAAATAGATGCATTTTTCCACTCACCCACTTTGCCTGTCATTTCTGGCCACTCTGTGAACGTTTTGTAACCTGTGAGAGAAAGAAGGCTTTGAAAAACAGGACTGAGTTCTTTTTTTTAGGGACATACAATGTTGACAGAAATACACTGCAGAGGAATTTAATGCAGCTTTTTTCGGTTCCAGGCACAGCTCCTTTAGCGCATCAGTAAATGAAAAATGAGCACGGAAGCTTCTGACAGCAGGAGAGGACCGCAGAGAGCCCTCGCCTCCAAACCAATGACTGGATTCTACTGTACAAACAGAGAAACGTCTGTGAACTCCTCACCTTTGAAAGGTAAACACCAAGAAGGAAATACTCCTCCCACGTGCTTCGAAGCATTCACCTTGCAAAAGGAAAAAGGACTTCTTTAAAGAGTTCTTCATGCAGAGAAAAGAGGAAGTTCTTTGAAGTCAGGGCTAATTTTGGGTCACCATGAAACTAGCCATCCTTCTATCTACAAGATCCCCTGACCCTTTGGACCAAAAACAATAGAACCACAACCAGATTATTTCATCAGTGTGAACAAAAACTAAAAATAAAAATCTCCAGGAAATATACAGAAACCATAATCCCTAAGAGGCAGCTCTCTTTCACCTCTCTCTCTTCCCTACTCATTCCTTAGCTAAAAGGTAAGCCATTCACTGGGGACAGAGTAATAAAAAGATTTATATGATAGGAAAGGTATACCTATGCCATGTATAGTGGCTCACTCCTGTAATCCCAGTAGTTTGGGAGGCCAAGGTGGAGGATCACTTGAGCCCAGGAGTTTGAGACCAGTCTGGGCAACATAACAAGATCCTGTCTCTACAAAAACTAGAAAAGAAAAACCAAAAAAGATATACCTTCATCAATGTAAGAGATCCAGATAATGTAATATCTTTGTTTTTGATTAATTTAGAACTCACAGCCAGGATCCAAGAGTTAAGTATCCCTCCGATTTAACTTCGAATCATACATTAAATAGCTTATTGGAGTCTCTCTGGGAAGGGCTCCAGGAAGACAGCTGCAAAATTCTCAGAAGAATGGGCCACTTGGAATGTCCTGTTGATTCCTCCATTTCTCTGAATGATTCACCACCCTCCAGCCCAATAGCTTCTGAGCTAATTCAATCCCTGCAGAGATGCTGAGCTTAACAGTTCTTCCATGAAGTGACAGCAAGGAGAAAAGCACCTGAGGCCATCTCCATGACCAATGAGTAGGTGTCAAATAGGTGTAGATGATTTGCACCAGGAAATTTGAAAAAAATTTTGGAGGAATATAAAAGCTAAATGTTTTTATTTTGTGACATCTAGTTATGCAATTGCCACACTTGCTGGAAAGGATACGTCTATTGTGACACAGAGGATATCAATGTGGCTTCCTCCCCTGCTTCTCTATGTCTATGGAGCTAGCGAGGACAAGGTCATGGAACTGTTTACCATGTGGGTCTGACAACTGTGACTCCCATGGAAAGACTGGCAATACACAGCATATCCCCTAAGTCATGGCTAGGAGGCTCTCGATGCACATAAATCTGGGCAAATAGAATTGAAAACAGACGTGATTTTTTATCAGTTTGTAGAGGCTTAGGCTATAAAGTCCATGATAAGTTAATATCTCTTTCTAAAAAAAATACCAAATGCTATATATAAATATTTCATTAGATACATCATAGGTTGACTCATGCTTGAGAACTTGAAAGAAAAATTCTCAAAACTTTCTTCAATGTTTAGCATGGTTTTAAATTATGTGAGTAATCTTCCTTATATTTTAAATCTAAGGAAAATATTCTGAATATACACAATATAGTTATAGGACAAATAAAAGTACACACTCGAGGTAGCAGATAGAGAGGGTGTATATAGACCTTTCCATCTCAAGATGTGGTTCAGATTATAGATAGGAAGATTCAAGAAGAGTTCAAACAAATTCAATGAATATTTTGTTCTTGACTAAATGTCAGACACTTATCTCTGCCTTTGTGGAAATTACAGGGGAGGAGTTCAGATGAAAGTATACATATCAATTCACAAAGGCTGACCAAAGGTAAGTTAGAAGTACTCCGTGGATTTTTTCTGAGCCTTTAAGGATAACAGAAAGGGATTTGATGATAAGACAGTTGCTAAAAACATTGCCCCTATGAGGAATGCCAGCTAATCACAACAATGACTTGGTCCTGTATGACATTCTCATTTGTCTGTCTTAATTTCTTATATCTAATTTCATTTTTGCTATTTTGTTTAATTTTTTATGTTTACTTAGCGTTTTATATCATTTTCACTCCATAACATCTGTTGGGGATGGGTATTTTTACCCAGATTTTGCAACTTAGCAATATAGTTTCATAATTTTCTCTCAGTAAAGTAATTAATAATGAGTAGAACCAAAATTTGAGCCTGGTTAGTCAAAATCTCAATCCTGTCAATTCTCCTGTATATCATACCAGCCACTGTATAGGCATCCCCCAGATGACAAATAGATCATATTCACATATTTTATTCTGAAATCTGAATTTAATCCTTATGGAAACCACTTTTAAATGACAGTTGAGTTCCCGACTGGTTTATGAAGGATGATTTAACCCATAACATAAATGAATTACTGTAGACTTGTTAGACAGAACTCTGGGATAGGGGAACAAGAGATTTGTGAGGACAGCCCTTCAAACAACCAGAGGCATTTGCCTTTGTACAAAAGCTGTTTATCATGCAGAATGAAGCTATAATCAGTAAAATTGCACATTATATTTTAGAAGGCAGTAGAAAGAAATAGCCAGTATAGGGAGAAGATCCTTTAGGACAAGAAGTCAGGCTTATCTGGGAATCTACCACTGAGTGACTTCCACCTGAGACCCTCTTGATTTTCATAGCTTCTTTTCTCCCTCCACTTAAAAATATTGTAAAATATAATACATGTATAATAAAGTACACAGCATATCAATATAGAACTCAGTGAATTACCATAAATTGAAAACAAGTGTAAACACCTCAATGTTCAAGAAATAAAGCAGTGGCAGCATTCTACAGTACTCCCCTTCTGCTGCATTTCACTCTAAATCTCTGCTGACCTGCACTGGAAAAAATACTCTGCCTATTTTTATAGTACTCACTTCCTTGCTCTTCTTTATCGCTTTACTGCCTATGCATATATACCTAAAATCTTTAATAAAGTTTTGCCTATTTGTTAAATTTTCCATACATAGGATCACACAGTAAGCATTTTAATAAATCTAGCTTCTTTCACCCAACGCTCTTTGTGACATTCAACTATGTTTCTGAGCAGAGCGCTGATTCATTTATTTTCATTACAGTATAAATGCCGCTGGACAAGCACTTCTACTATCGTGTTGATGGTTTTTCACAATGAAAAACAATCTTGAAGCGGTCATTCTTGTTTATGACAGTGACACATTTTCATTGAGTATACACCAAGAAATGGAAGTGCAGATCACAATGCTTGATTAAAATGCTTAATTTAGTATAGTAATATAATGCATTTACATTGATTAATGTAAATGCTTAATTTAAATAGATGAAGCCAAAATGCTTTTCAGTGTGATTGTACCAATTTTTACTCCCACATGCAACGTGTTAGAGAATTCCCCTGTTTCCATCATTGGCAACACTTGGCTGTTGCTGTTTTCACTTTAGCTATTCTGGTGAATGAGTAGTGTTATATCACTGTGGTTTTAAACAGTGTTTCCCTGGTTCCTAATAAGATTATAAAATGTATATATTTACTGCACAGTTGGATAGTCTCTTTTTTAAAAGTGCCAGTTAAAGCTTTTTGCCTATTTAACTATTGGATTCTATGTGTTTTAATTCTTAACTTGTTGAAGCCCATTATATATTGGGTATTTGTCAGTTACATGTGCTGCAAAATTTTTCTCTGCTCTGTGCCTTGCATTTTTAGTTTCTTGTGTCTTTAGATGAGCAGAAGTTTTTACATTTAATGTAGTCTAAATTCTCAATCTTTTCCTTTATGAATAACAATTTTCATATAGTTTAAGAAATCTTTATATAACATAAAAATCTTTTTTACATACGATATTCCAGAATTTATAGCCTTAATACAATCCCCCTGCAATACATATTTGAATATGCTGAAAGATCTGGGTCAATGGTGATTTTTTTATTGACATTTCTTTTTATTTATCAAAAAGACTCCCACTGTTCTACTATTCAACATTGTCAAGAACAAGTATCCAAATATTCATACATTTATTTCTGAGCTCTCTATTCCATTCCATTGGTATAGCCTTGATATGGTTTGGCTGTCCCCAGTCAAATCTCATTTTGAATTGTAGCTCCCATAATCTCCACGTGTTGTGGGAGGGACCAAGTGGGAGGTAATTGAATCATGAGGGCAGGTCTTTCCCATGCTGTTCTCGCAATACTGAAGAAGTCTTATGAGATCTGATGGTTATAAAGATAGGAGTTTTCCTGCACACGCTCTCTCTGTTTGCCTGTTGCCATCCATGTAAGATGTAACTCATTCCTCCTTGCCTTCCACCATGATTGTGAGGCCTCTCCAGCTACATGGAACTGTAAGTCCATTAAACCTCTTTCTTTTGTAAATTGCCCATTCTCAGGTATGACCTTATTAGCAGCATGAAAACAAACTAATACAAGCCTTTTGACAATACTAGACTGTGTTAACTACTGTGTCTTTATAAAAATGTCTTGGTAGTTATTAGAGCAAATTCTCCCGCTTGGCACTTCTTCAGATAGTTCAATTATTGATTTTTTTTTATTTTTACAATTCATTTAGAATCTTTCTCTCTCTGTCTCTCTCTCTCTCTCTCTCATACACACACTCTCTCTCATACACATACCACACACACATTCATACACACAGAGTTTGTGGTTTGATTAAAATTGGAGACAGCTGACATTTTTGACATCTTTTGATAATATGTCCCAGTATATATTAGATCTTTAATTTTGAGATTCTCAATAGATTTGTTCAAGTTTCCAGTGAGAATTTTCACATATTTGATCAAATTTACTTTGATATAGTTCATGTTATTTAATGCTATTGTAAACTGTATATTTTTAATTTTTATATTCCATTTCTCATATATTGACTTTTAATAGTTTTATTAAAGTGTATTTTATATAAAGTACACATATTTCAAATGTGCAATTTGGTAAGAATTGACAATGTATACACCCAAGAGGCCATCACAAAATCAAGATAATGAACACATCCATCACACCCAAAACTTTCCTTGTGACCTTCTGTAACTCTTCAACCTTTCCTCATGACTCTCTGCCCCAGCCAAGTACTGAGCTGCTTTTTGAACTACAGATGAGTTTGCATTTTCTAGAATTCTATTATTAATGGACCCATACAGTATGAACTTTTTTTGTCTGACTTCTTTCACTTGTCATAATTATTTTGCGATTCTTCCATACTGTTTTATGTGTTGAAGATTATTCATTTTGTCATTAAGGGGTATTCTGTTGTATGGCTATGTCACGATTTTACTATCCATTTATCTGTTGATATGCATTTGAGTTGTTTCCAATTTGGGAGTATTATAAATAAAGCTGTTATGAACATTTGTGGACAGTCTTTATTTGGACATGTGATTTAATTTGTTCATTTATAAATACCTGTAAGTGGAATGGCTAAAGTATGTGGTAGGTATACATTTAACTTTTTAAAAAAAATCATCAAACTGTTTTTGCATATTAGTATCATTTTGTATTTCCACAGCAGTACACAAGAGTTTTCATTGCTTCAAGTTCATGTCCTGTCCTTTCTTTTGTTTATTTTTGAGACAGGGTCTCTCTCTGTCAAATTAATAAAAATCTGCCAATTTAGAATTCCAAGTTCACTGATTTATTTTTTATTTTGAGCTTACTTTAAGTTTTATTTCCTTTTCCTTTTCTAGTTTCTTAATTTAGAAGCTAAGGTCATTGATCTGTGATCTTTCCTCTTTTCTAATGTGCTGCTCAATGCTATAAATTTCCCTGTAAATTATACTTCGGCAGCATCCAACAAATTTTTATATCTTGTGTTGTCATTTTAATTAAATTCAAAGTTTCTTCTATTTTCTTTTTAATTTTCTGTTTGACCCAAGAGTAATTCAGGAGTGTATTCTTTGGTTTCTTAATATTTGAGAATTTTTCAAAGGTCTTTCTGTTGATTTTAGTTTCATTGCAGTCAGAAAATATACTTTGTATTACTGTTGTCCCTGTACACTTTTAAAAGTATGTTTATTCCCAGCATATGATTTCTTTGGTAAATATGTTCTAGGCCCCTTGTGGGGGAAAAAAAGTGTATTCTCTTGTTATTTGGTGGAGTTTTCTGAAATTGTCACTAGGTTGATTGGTTGACTATAGAAATATAGTTGACTTTATATAAATATAAAGGAGATGGGTTGACTGTAGAAAGTGGATTTGTAGTACTGTTAAAGTCTTTAATTTTTTCCACTTACTCTATAAGTAATTGAAATCTCTGACTATAATTTATGAACTTATCTATTTATTTTTGCAGGGCTATTTATTTGTACTTCATATAGTTTGAAGGTGTTTCAGTAGGTTCAAAAAATGTTTATAATGTTATATCTTCATAAATTGACCCCAGTCATTATGAAATTATTCATTAAAACTTTATTCTTTACTCTGAATTTTGTTTTTTCTGATACTAGTATAATCATTTTCATTTTCTTCTGAATAATTTTAATGTTGAGTATTTTTTCATTATTTTGCTTTGAGACTGTTCGTGCTTTTATATTTAAAGTTGGCTTCATGTAGGCAGAATATAGTTGGGTCTTGCTTTAAAATCTAACTTAATAGTCACTGCCTTTTAATTGGGGTATTTAAAACGTTTACATTTCATGGGGTTATTGCTATTGTAGGATTAAGTCTTTTGTTTCTTAATTTGTTTTCTATTTATATCGTCTATTCTTTGTTCTTTCTCTCTCTCTCTCTCTCTCTCTCTCTCTCTCTCTTTTTTTTTTTGCTCTGTCACCTAGGCTGGACTGCAGTGATGTGAACTCAGCTCACTGTAACCTCCACCTCCGAGGTTGTAGTGATTCTCCTGACTCAGCCTCCCAAGTAGCTGGGATTACAGGCATGTACCACCAAGCCTGGCAATTTTTTCTTTCTTTTTTAAGACAGAGTCTTACTCTGTCACCCAGGCTGGAGTGCAGTAACATGATCACAGCTTACCTCAAATTCTTGGGTTCAAGTGATCCTCCTACCTCACCCTCTCAAGTAGCTTGAATTACAAGCACATGCTACCACTCAGCTAATTTTTTATTTATTTTTGTTGTTGTTGTTGAGATGGGATCTTGCTATGTAGCCCAGGCTAGTCTAGAACTCCTGACCTCAAGCAATCCTCCTGCCTCAGCTTCCCAAAGTGCTGGGGTTACAGGCATGAGCCACCATGCTCAGCCTGCCTTCTTTTAGATTGAATACTTTTTAATTATTCAATTTTATCACCTTTGTTGACTAATTAGCTAAAACTCTTTGATGTTGTATTTTTGTGATTGACCTACAGTGTATAGCATGTCTCTTTAGTTTATCACAGTCTACATTCAAGGAATACTGCATCTAAAATACGAGAACATTACAGGTGTCCTCATTTCTTTCTTTGTACCCTTTTTACTATTGTTGCCATTTATTTTACTTCTACATATGCTATAAATCATACAAGACATTCTTATTTCTTCCTTTGTCAATTATATTTTGAAGATGTTAAAATAATAGTGAAAATATTTTTAAATTTATCCTCATAGTTAGCATTTCTGGTGCTTTGTGTGTGTATGTGTGTGTATGTGTGCGTGTGTAATACAGATCTGGATTTTTGACTGGTATCATTCTCCTTTTTAGCATTCACCATAGTACAGATCTGATAGTAATAAAGTCTTACAGATTTTCAATGTCTGGAAGAAAACTTAATTTTGCCTTTGTTTTTGAAATATAATTTTGCTGAATGTGAAATTCTGAACAGGCAGATTTTTATTAATTTGAAGGTGTTGCTCTACTGTCTTCTCATTTGGATTGTTTCTAAGTAGAAATTTGTCATCATTCTTATAGATTCTCTGTAATTTTTTCCTCTAGTCACTTTTAAGATTTTCTCTTTATCATGGTTTCTAGCAATTTGAATATGATGTGATTAGGTATTGTTTTCTTAATGTTTCTTATAATTAGAATTTCTTATACTTATTGAATTTCTGGGTTTATAGTTTTTATCAAATTAGAAAAACTTTTATATTTCAAATAGTTTTCTCCCATTCTCTTCCCCTTCATAAGAAACTCTGATTGCATGTATATTAGCCTCTTTTTTAACTGTCCCACTGACTATTGATGCTTTATGATTGCTTTTTCAGTTTTGGTCTCTGTGTTTTATTTTTGATTGTTTCTATTGCTACGTTTTCAAGTTCCCCAAGATATACTGTCTTCTACACATCTTCTGTTGGTTACATTAAAAAATTCTACTATGCATGGTTGACTTATCAAAGTCTAACATAATTGACATTTTAACAATTTTTTCTTGACAATGCTATGACCTGAAAACATTTTAACTTTATTACCTCCCCAACTTATATGACATTGCTGTCATGTATTTGACTTCTACACACATTTTAATACTCACAAGACATATTATTTCAATCAGCCAATGTTGAATATATACTACCATTGCTCCCTTGTTTTCTCTGTTTCTTCCTTAATTTCTGACCTCACTATAGAGTCAATTTCCATCTTATTAGAGAACAATGTTTAGTATTTTCATTACTGCTGATCTACTGATAATGAATTATCTCAAATTTTGTCTCAAAATATGTTTCATGCCTAAAGGATACTTTCACTAGGTATAAAAGTCTGGATTGTCAGTTACTTTTTCAGCAATTTAAATATATTATTCTATTGTCTTCTGGCATTCTTTTCTATTGAGAATTCAGTCATTATCCATTAGTACTCCTTTAAAAGCAATATGTGTTTTTTCTCCCTTCTGGCTTCTGGTGGTAAGATTTTTTATGATATACTTAAGTGTGGTTTTCTTTTTAGTTATGCTGCTTGGAGTTCATAGGGCTTCTTGAATTATAATCTTTTAAATCTTGTTTTAGCTGCATCTTACCTTCTATTTAACCTAAATATAATTTGTTATTAAAACCATTTTCAATTACTTTAATTCAATTCCAGAATTTTCATTTGAGTTCTTGTTAGACTTGCTAGTTCTCTAATAAAGTTACCAATTATCTTTTATATTCCTGAACATAGAATACAGGGGAGCTCCTTTGGTGTCTATGTTTGAATATTCCAGAATCTGGGGCTCCTAAGGATCTTTCTGTGTTATTGGACATTTCTGCAGGTTTTACTTCATATTGTCTTGCTTCCTCATGTTATGATTATTCTAGACAAAATTTAAGACCAAGATCTATGTTTTCTTCCTTCAGAAAGCTTCTGTATTTTGAGTTTGCAAGATACCTGGAATAACTAATACTCCAGGAAACCTTTAATATTATGGATTGCGATGGTACAAAGCTGAGTTTCTCTAGTTGTAAGGCCTTGGTTTATTCATATGCTTAGGATACAACCCTCAGAGTCTCAACTAAAGTAAGAGTGGTTCACAGATATCTACAGCTTGAGTGATTCCTCCTAATCAATACCTGTTGCCTTAACCCTAAAAGACTGTCAAAAGTGCCATTCAATCTCTCCTTACTCAGAATGGAAGAGAAGAAAACATTAGGGTTAAAGGAAAGCCCCCAAATACTCTAGTTATTGCCCTAAACATTCATCCTCCTCAAGCTCCTGGTCTAGTAATTTATCTCTAATTTGTTGTCTCTTCAGTATATTCAAATATACTTTTTAAAATATTTTTCCAGCCAGGGGGTTGGTTTGAGCTATTTAATGTGTCATTTTCAGAAAAAGAAGTAACTTTTTTCACTTGCCTTCACTTTTTAAAATCATCGCTATGACAATGAGGACTAAGAATATTGGCAAATGAAGTTGTGGCTGGTAGTGAACAATCGTTGGAATATGGGGGTTATTTGTAATTTGAGCATACGTTGTTTTGAATCTGCCCAAGTGATTAAACCCAGAGATGTTTCTTACTTCATTGTTAATTTAAATAACATAGATAAACCCAACCTAAAAGGTTGGTCTCTCTGAACTCCCAGAAACTCTTCTCTGAAAGACTTATTTGGCCTTTAGTCAAACAACTTATATTGCAATTCAATTGTTTTATGTCTGTAACTCCTCAATCCTTGAGTAGTTTTAAAGGTACTTTGGGGGTAAGAATATATCCTAAATTTCTTTGTATCTTCTGATTCTTAATGTAATCTATCTCATTAAAATGATAGGTACTAAAAAAGAATTTCACTGAATGAGGTTTGAATACCTCCAATGCATTCAAGAATAAGCCCAAAACTTATTTTGTTGGCATTGAAGATCTTCATGACCAGCCACTGCCATATTCTCCAGCTCTATTAAAGCCCTGACTCCCCAGTGTCTCTCTGCAGTCCTGTTGAACTGTCATGCCATCCCCTAACCCATGTCACTCTCACAGCTATACCTCTGTTGATGCTGCTCTCTCTGCTTCAAATGCCTTACTCTCTGTCCTACTCTCTCTCTCTCTCCATCACTTTTCATATCTGGCTTCTGCTAACTTGTACTTAGCCATGAGAACTCAGTTTAGACATCACCTCCTCTGGGAAGCCTTCCCTGAAGTACCCAAGATTAGTACACTGTTCTAGGTGTTCCATCTTACTCACCCCATTACGGTCCTTTCAACACTATATCAGAGTCATCTCTTTATTTGTATGTCTTCCACACTTAACTATTTGTTTCACAAGAGACTTATTAATTCATTGTTTATCTGACTATTGTTTTCCCCGCTCCTGGGTCCTCAGTAAATGTTGACTAAGTGTCTAAATAGAGGGGTAGAGGAAATGAATGAAAGGCTAAAACAAGTCAATTTTTGAAAATTAAACAAATGACAGATTATAAAAATATGCAAATGAAATTTTTTGGAACATAGCATCAGACCTCAATTATAATAAAGAAACAAAAAGTCATGCACATCAAGGAAAATCCTTAAAGAAGAGAAAAAAAGTAAATACAATGTCAATCTTTAAAAGAAAGGAAAAGAAATATGGTCAGCCTAAAACACAGTGCCAGGGAAGTTACAAAGATAAATCATCAAAATGATCAATTTACAATCACCCAGAAGAGCATAACAAACTGGGTAGCAACCAACATGGCTTTTAGAGGAACAAATCATGCCAGACCAATTTAATTTCCTTCTATGATAGAGTGACAGGCCTTGTAGATAAAAAGGATGCAATAGATGTAATCTCTCTAGACTTCTGTAAGCCTTTGATTCTGTCCTACCTGACATTCTCATCAACAAACTGGGGAGATCTAATCTAAACCACACAACTATTCAGGGGACGCACAACCCCCCAGACAGAGGCATTCGGAGAGCACTTGTCAATGGCTTAGCATTTACCCAGGAGAACATTACTGGCAATAGCCTTGTTGTGGAGTCTAGGATCATTTGACGATTTTACAGCCAAATGAAAGGTTAAAGTATAAATAGAGGTGTATATACAATAAAGGATATGTTTACACAGCAACATCTGCAAATGTATTTGAAGTTGGAGGAGTGTTTCTGCATAGAACTACTTGGCATAAAACAAATGGATCAGTAAACAAATATATACTTTGGGAATTACTTATGTTCATACTGAAGAGATTGTTTTACTTAAAAATTGCAGCCCTAAGTCCATAATACTACCCTGGGAAGCGCTATAACACCACCAGCAGCAGCACTGCCTGTACTGTTTTCTTGAGTGAAGTCTCTGCTAATCAATACTCTGATATCTCCTTCTATTATGTTTGTTCTGCATCATGTGGATTGCTGTTTCATCTTCTGCTGTCCTCTTCCCAGTGTCCTCCGCCGTCCAAATGATCATTTCAGCCTGACATTCCCCCTTCCCATTCTGCCTCATGACATCTACCTTCACCCATAACATCTGACCATCCATTCTTACCCATGTTTTCTTCCCCTGCTCAATATCCTGTAGGTACAGGTAGATGAGATAGAGCGAATGGAAACTGAAGATAATAAAGAAGTTAATAAAATTTAGAGATGAGATAGGTCAGAGATCATCAGGGTTACAGGGTTTTTTGTTTTTTGTTTTTTTTTTGAGACAAAGTCTCACTCTGTCACCCAGGCTGGAGTGCAGTGGCACAATGTCAGCTCACTGCAACCTTCACCTCCCCGGTTCAAGCGATTCTCCTGCCTCAGCCTCCCAAGTAGCTGGAATACAGGCATATGTCACCACGCCCAGCTAATTTTGGTAATTTTAGTACAGGTGGGGTTTTACCATGTTGGCCAGGCTGGTCACGAACTCCTGACCTCAGGTGATCCACCCTCCCAGGACTCCCAAAGTGCTGGGATTACAGGTGTGAGCCACCATGCCAGACCAGAATTATTTTTTAAAGGACAGTTCAGTAGGCCTGGAGAAGGGCCCTACAAGGATGGGGATGATAGAGTGAGCTAACGGATACACAGAAAATGGTTGGGATCAGATTTGGGGGTTCAGGCAAGAATTGTTCATTGAGGCAATGGCCCAAAGACCAGCTGGATGGTAGAAAAGGCACTTAACTTGAAGTCATAAGATCTGCCACGTATTTCTTCTTTAACTCTAGGGAAGTCATTGAAATTGTGAGTCTTATTTGTTGACTGTAAAATAGGGTCATTACCTAACCAAGCAACACCAGGTGAGGATCAAATGAAACGATATACATGAAATCATAGTGTCTTCATGCATTGTGTGTGGCCATAAGGGAATACCTGAGATGGGGTAACTTACTTTTAAAAAGAGAGATTTATTTAGTTCACAGCTCTGCAGGCTTGGAAGTATGAGGTTGGTGCAAAAGTAAGCAATTTTTGCCATTATGGCATAAACCGCAATTACTTTTGTACCAACCAAATACAGGAAGCATGGTGCCAGCATCTGACTGGCTTCTGGGAGGGCCTCAGATGGCTTCTGCTCAGGGAAGAAGGTGGCAGGGGAGCGGGCATGTACAGAGATGACATGGCAAGAGAGAGAAACTGAGGAAGCCAGACTCTTTAACAACCTGCTCTCAAAAACTAATCCATTCTCAGGAAAGGGAGAACTCACCCCAAGGGAGGGCACTAATTTATTCGTGAGGATTCTGCCCTCCGTGACCCAAACACCTCCTGCCAGGCCCCACCTCCCAACACTGCCACATTGGGAAACAAATTTCAACATGAGTTTTGGCAGGGACACCATATCTAAGCCACAGTGCACAGTGAACTCTAAAGCAGTATCCAGCTGTTAGATGATACCGTTATTATCACTATTGCATAGAGATGACTGCCCTTTAGGGGTCATAAAAGGCCTTGTGGCAGCTGCACTGATGCAATTTTATGCAACTCGTGGACTACAGATAAAGCAAGGGCTGCTCTGCTTCCTGGGGAAAGAATCTTAACTCTAAAAGGGCCGATTGGATTAAACATCCTTTCTTGAAAGAATAAACTAACAACTAAATGGAATTTGTATTTCGTAAAGAAGAGCTAGTTAGGTTTTGTATAAGATGAAGTTAGACGATTCCTCAAGGACTTAGAAATAGAAATTCCATTTGACCCAGCAATCCTCAGTAATGGGATTATATCCAAAGGATTATAAATCATTCTACTATAAGGACACATGCACATGACTGTTCATTGCAGCACAGTTTACAATAGCAAAGACCTGGAACCAACCCAAATGCCCATCCATGATAGACTAGACATGGAAAATGTGGCACATATACACCATGGAATACTATGCAGCCATAAAAAAAGATGAGTTCATGTCCTTTCTAGGGACATGGATGAACCTGGAAACCATCATTCTCAGCAAACTGACACAAGAACAGAAAATCAAACACCACCTGTTCTCACTCATAGGTGGGTGTTGAACAATGAGTACACATGGACATAGGGAGGGGAGCATCACACACTGGGGTCTGTTGGGGGGAAATAGGGGAGGGACAGCAGTGGGTGGGGAGTTGGGGAGAGATAACATGGGGAGAAATGCCAGATATAGGTGATGGGGAGGAAGGCAGCAAATCATACTACCATGTGTGTACCTATGCAACAATCTTGCATGTTCTTCACATGTACCCCAAAACCTAAAATGCAATTTTAAAAAAAAGAATTAGCTGTCAAAAAAAGAGATGAACTTAGAATCCATTTCCAGATCTTTTTCTTCATAGACACCATTAAGCTATACTCTAGAAGTAAATATAACAGGTAGCAATAGGGCATATGAGGTAAAATAGAGAATTGTGGTTTATCAAGAAAATACAAGCCAGAAATATTTCTAAAGCACTTTGTTTTAGACATCTAATTAATATTTCAGATGGCAGAATGGCAGAAAAAATCCTTCCATATCTTCAATTTGCTTTGTATATGTAGATTATAACAGGTGATCATAATAATACCTATCATAGGCTTACTGATTTCTAATTGTAAAGTTTCGTGCACATATTTTATCTTCTTGGATTCACACTATTTCTGAAAAGTAAATAGAAGTAACATTATTGTCAT
Organism: Cheracebus regulus; assembly: GCA_963574635.1. Lineage (NCBI taxonomy): Eukaryota > Metazoa > Chordata > Mammalia > Primates > Pitheciidae > Cheracebus > Cheracebus regulus. The sequence continues at coordinate 27,270 of CAUYQU010016556.1, read as the reverse complement.
TTCACAGGTGAGGAAAGTGGGATAATATTCAAAGTCTCATAATGGAATACTGGTTCAACTTGTACCTAAACCAAGACCTTTGATTTCTAGGAGATGATTATTAAAATTTTTCTACAGCTGTTGGTATAGTTCGAATACATACTCTCAGTCAAGATAGTGAGCACCACTCTCATGAGGCTGCTTGCAAATTCTAAAAGTTCATTTGTAATGAATTTGGTATTTGTTTGCACTTAATGAAATAAATTAAGGGATGTGGAGACACTGGTTTTCTGCCGTTCAATTAGTTGACTCAACCAGCCTGTTGTTAGTGAAGTTTGTGCAAATGAGCTCTTGGGATGACAAAGGAATGAGTCAAAGATGGAGGCTGAAAAGGTGTCTACAAAGTCCAGAACCTGAAGTTCTCAGCTATGAATTAACGTGCTTTGGAAAAAGAGTTACAGTTCATGTGGTAAATACAGTGATGCTTGTATTCTAAGTATATTTTAAGCAGTTCACTTGAATTCAATGAGAAAATCAGGTCACAGAGAGTGATATGATTTGGCTATGTCCCCACCCAAGTCTCATCTTGAATGGTAGCTCCCATAATTCCCATGTGTCATGGGATGGACCTGGTGGGAGGTAATTGAATTATGGGGACAAGTCTTTCCTATGCTGTTCTCATGATAGTGAATAAGTCTCCTGAGATCTGATGGGTTCATTTAACCTCTTTCCTTTATAAATTACCCAGTCTTGGGTATGTCTTTATTAGGAGCATGAGAACAGACTAATACAAAGAGGTTAAGTTGCCCATTTACAGCCTCCCAGTTAGTAAATGGGTGAACCAGGATTCTAACCCTGCCTGAAGAACCCAGGCCCTTAAAATAGTTTTAACAATAATGCAACCTCATAGAGTTTCTACGATCATCAAAATGAGTTGATAGATATAAAAGGCCTAGAACTGTACCTGGCATGTAGTAAGCATTTAATAAATACTTATGAAATATGATATTATTACTAACAATATCATAATCTGCTGTCTCCCAAAGTGTGGAATATGAAGCCAGTGACAAATAAAATCAGGATGATCCATGTTCCAGAAAAAAAATTCATTAAAATAGAATGAGGAACATTTACTAAAATAGGGACTTTTCAAGGATAATGCAACTTAGAATTGAGCAGCAACTTAGAAATTGATAATGCAACTTAGAATTGAGAGTTTTAATGCTCAGAAGAAATTCATACAGGATACTGTAAGAAAACCAACACAGCACAGTAAGAAAACCAACTTATCCAAGTTGGCGTGTGTGGTGGTGTGCTGTGCAGAAAGCAAAGCAATGCACCATAATCCTGGTCCTTCTCTCCCCATCACTCCCCAGTATCCTCATCTTGTCTTTTGAGTTCCCAGGTATGAGAGACAACCAGAAGGCCTTCGTTGTCTCTTGACCCTATTTATTATTTCGTTTTTATTCATTTGTTTTCTGAGACAAGCTCTTGCTCTGGCACCCAGGCAGGAGTGCAGTGGTGCAATCTTGGCTCACTGCAGCCTCCACCTCCCCAGCTCAAGCGATTTTCCCACCTCAGCCTCCCAAGAAGCCGGGACTAAAGGCAAGTACCACCACACTCAGCTAATTTTTGTAATTTTTGTAGAGACCAGGTCTCACCATGTTGCCTGGGCTGGTCTCGAACTCCTAGGCTCAAACAATCCACCCACCTCAGCCTCCTAAAGTGCTAGGATTACAGGTGTGGGCCACCATGCCTGGCCTTGGACCTATTATTATTATTATTATTATTATTATTATTATTATTATTATTGAGATGGACTTTCACTCTTGTTGCCCCCGCTAGAGTGCAATGCAATGATCTTGACTCACTGCAACCTCCGCCTCCTGGGTTCAAGCAATTCTCCTGCCTCAGCCTCCCAAGTAGTTGGGATTACAGATGCTTGCCACCATGCAGGCTAATTTTTTTGTATTTTGAGTAGACACAAGGTTTCACCATGTTGACCAGGCTAGTCTTGAACTCCTGACCTCCCTCAGGTGATCCACCCACCTTGGCCTCCCAAAGTGCTGGGATTACAGGTGTGAGCCACCACGCCCAGCTGGACTTGAACCTATTATTAATGAAGAGGAAAAATCAAGCCATCCAGTGCAGAAAACCTACAGGATAAGCAAGAGGGCCAAATCAGCTGGTCCCCTGCTCAGGTTCCCCCTGGCATATGCGGGCATCAACGTATCCTTCCTGATGAATATTAGTTTTGTATTCCTGGTTTGGACTTTCAGCAAGATGAAGGATAGGCAGTCTCTCAGCCTAAGCATCGCAGAGCAGAGAACTCCTTTGATCTTTTGACCTTGCGTCATTGTCAGAGATGGAATTGTGTTGACAGCAAGGCTGGCTGTGTGAGCTTGCAACCTGTGCAATCCCAGCAGGCCCCCAGGCTCAGAGGATCCTGCACTTGATTCAGTGCTTTGCTACCACTGTCTCGAAGCTCTTAATAATTTTATCTTTTTCTAAGGTTTCATAAGTCACATCCAATGAGACAATGGGGAGTATGCATGAGCAGCAAAAATACACACAATGTGTGTTTCCTCTGTTCCTTGCAACCTTATTCACGTAGAACATTTGTGATTCCATGACCCATCGTGTGTAGGAATTCAGAGGGACTTGAGGAGAGCAAGATAAATGTGTTGTGTTGGTAGAAGGCGCATGTATCAAGAAGTAAAATTTTTTTTAAAAAAAAGAAAAAGGTGAGTTAGGTTGGGCATGGTGGCTCACGTCTGTAGTCTCAGCACTTTGGGAGGTTAAGGTGGGTGGATCATGAGGTCAGGAGTTTGAGACCAGCCTTACCAACATGGTGAAACCCTGTCTCTACTAAAAATACAAAAATTAGCCGTGTGTGGTGGTGTGCACCTGTAATCCTAGCTACTCAGGAGACAAGAGAATCGCTTGAACCCGGGAGGCAGAGGTTGCAGTGAGCCGAGATTGCGCCACTGCATTCCAGCCTGGGCAACAGAGTGAGACCCTATCTCAAAAAAAAAAAAAAAAAAAATGAGTTAGTTTTATGCAGTGCTTCCTCTGTTCTGATAAGAATAATTGCAAATGCATACACGAGCTACAAAACATGCATTGTGTACTTTCAGTAATTTTTGCATACTAATTAAATGCTCTTATATTTTCATGGAAAACCAGCATTGCATAACATAAAAATGAGTGGTGAAATCCATACTAATAATTGAAATGTTTAAGTTTTCTTTACCAAGAATGATATTAAACAGCAAATAGAAATCACCATGAGTATTGAAAAAGGGTGAGTTCCTGGAGAGAAAGAAAAAGTTTTATCTTATAATGCCTTTCACAGCACTTCTCTCCTGCTTTTTTGAACAAGAGGCCCTGAATTTTTATTTTGCACTGGGTCTAAAAATCATATGGCCATCCATGGTTGGCATACTCTGTGTGCCTACGAGCAATGTGTTTCTAAGGTACCCCTTTCTTGTTGGAGTTTACTCCCACGTGTCCTGAGTCAGTACTTGGCACAGGGGACTTTAGTGTTTGGGAAGCCAGGCCACTTATACTCCCACTGTGCTAGAGCCTTGGATCCATCATACCTGTTCCCTCATTCCCTAGACATCCCTCTCCTCGGCTGGACTAAGTCTCCTTCCTCTGCGTTCCCCAAGATCCTGGTGAGCTTCACTGAAAAGCACTCTTTATTCCATTTGGCTGTGTTCCTACATTTTCTCTTCCTCACTGAACTATCAAGTAGCTCTTGGATGATGAAGACAAGGAACTGCGTCCTTTATCTTGTTATGTCCAGACCCTGAACACAGGGCCCTGCAGATGACAGTCACTCACAGTCTAAATGACATCTCATCCTCCTGTTGCCACCTCCTCCCCAGCTTCATGCACCTCCTCACATGTATACAATAAATAAAGTCATTTTCCCCCTAGTCCCTAATTGTAGAAGATAGAACTGTTTTGTTGTCTTTTTTTTTTATCCCATTGGACTGAATACAAGGGCAAATAATCGAATTCTACCTGACATTCCCTGGCATCCAACAAGCCTCTTCTTCCTTCTCATAGTATTCTTCTTCTATGATGCCACCTATATCAAAGGAAAATGCAATATATAAATGACAGCGTCAAGTTTTACAGACCTGAATCTGAGCCGTTTGGCTTCTAACAAATGCCTCCAGCTAAACCACTCCAGTTATCTGAGCCTCAATTCCTTCATTTTATTAAACATGTCTAATAATAGTACACCGATGTGAAATATGCACATCTTTTCTATAACATCTTTCATACCGTTTGTTGATTCATAAGACATAACCGACTTTATCATTGGTATCCCTGCCTTCAGGGAGTTTAATATATTTTAGATTCCACATTGCCATTACATCCTCTAATGAGTAGATTAGAAGAAACAAAGACCAGAGAAGGTTGTCAAGCACCAGCTCCTGAGTCTGAGCCAAGGAAATCAGTGAGTAAAAGCACTATTACTATGCACCCTGCTTCTTGGATGGAGAAGAGATCATGGATGAGCTGGACCCTGAGATAAATCAATACTGCTGGTCTTTGATGAGAAGTAAGGGGTAGGCATTCCAGGTTAGAAGGAAAACATAAGCAAGGATGTGCACATGGCTGTGTTTATATCCACCCCTATGACAATCTATGCAGAAGGGCAGGCAGGGGGCAAAGGGGGCAAAGGGATAGATGACCCAGGAACATGTATTGACTGCCAGCTTCGAGAGCGCATGGTTCCTATACTTTTGGAGTTGAACAAAACAGTCACTACTAACCTGTGGCCAGTGAATCCTGCTAACTGTGCATATGTATCAGTAGAGAATGTCCAATGTATTTGCTTAGACTCTGTGGTCTGAATCTGAGCACAGGTCACTTACAGGTGGAGACTTCACCTTCTTTATGCAAGGTTTCCTTTTATAGATCAGGCCAAAAACCATCTGCTTAATTACGTCAGGGACTAATAAACATCAGTGCACAGTGACACCCTGATTTCCAGGCACTCAGCTTCTCTAAGTAGAAAATTCTAGTTCTCAGAGAAGGGCATTTTTAGGAGGGATCCTTTCTTCTTCAATATTTACTGGACACCAACTTTGAGGGCAGAAGAATAAACAAGGATTGTCCCTGCCCAGAAGAAAACTCAGCTCACAGTCTTTCACGTAATATCAGAACAAGACACCAATTTTATTCGCCAACTAGAGGGTTGACTTCTTAAACTCAACATTTGGACTTATGTTACCAAAGTAAGGATCGTGTGTGTGTGTGTGTGTGTGTGTGTGTGTGTGTGTGTGTATGTGCATGTGTGTGTACACATGCATGTGCAGATGAGGGAAGAGGGATCAGAGGTTGGGCAGAGGTGAAGTGACACTGACGACAGTTAATGAGTCGACCAGTGGCTGGTGGTGTAAATGGCTTCAAGGACTGAACACAGAAGCAGAAACTATTTTTAGGTTATACCTTTTATTGTTGATGCTTTGCAAAGAAAAGCATAGCTTTCCTTCATACATCGCTGACCTTTTTCTCTGGCTTTTCTCTTCCTTATCTGTGAGTAATCTTTGGAACAACAAATATTTAAGACCCATTTTAAAGTTTTTTCAAGATTGAGCTTTGATGTGCTTGGCCTGCTCCTTACGAGGAAGCTCCTTATTTTTATCAGCCATTTACTTCATTTTCTTTCTTAGCCCTCTCCAGCACAGCACTCAAAAGGACACAGTATTCCTGAAGGCCCTTTTTGGCCATGTGAAGAAAAACTTCTCTGCAGACTTCTTTCTGCATACACTGATCCTTCCTAAAATGGAATGCCAGCAATGTTGCCTAAAGCAACCCGACACACACAATATGTGTATTCATTGGAACATTAAACAGTGAGACAATCCTACAGCACAGGCTTTCAGTCTGTAGATTACAAGCCCTTAGAGCCTAGCTTCGTTCTTCTCCACACGCCACCCTCTGCCCCCAGAAAATGCATTTTATTGCACATTTTGTGGCAAAGCTTATGACAATTATCACCCAAATCCATAATTAGCAAGTGGTAACATATAGGCAGATAGATCCACTTAGGGTGACATCTCTGACAGATTGACATCCTCCCCACCCACTCACCTTCAAAAACCCCTGCAAGGCTCTTCATTTTAAATGTGACCACGCTCAAACACAATGCTGGCAAGCCTAGTCTCGTGTTCTTGGAGCGGGGAGGGGGCTATAAAAGCGACATGTTCACACAAGCATGGCAGAGCCCATGCATAAACCATTTGGTTTTGCAATTAAAAACAGGTTTGACTTCCTTCTGCAACAGTAAGACAACGTCAAAGCAACAATCATCCCGAAAAGTTTCCCTTGTGAATTCAAATGAACTGTGAGTCTTGGGGTTCTCTTTGTTTGCATGCGCATGCCTTGAGAGTGAGTTTTTGGAAGGGTTCAATGTATTTCTTTTTGGGGTAGGGCCGTTGAGATGTGTGTTGAATCACCGCTACCAGATGGGGCTCGGTTACACTCTCCATTCCAGGTTCCTTAGATACAGGGTTAGCGTGTTTTGGATTTGTCCCATCAGGTTTATTACTGCAGGTAAATTAACTCTCCAAGACCCATCCCTTTGCCCTAGAAAATAATCATTTGTCTTGAAGATCTGCCTAGAATCCAACCTCACAGACTGGACCTGAGTTTCAAAGGGACTGAAAACACAAATGTGCTTTCTACGAGGAAGTATAGTGAACTTGACTACAATGACGGCTAATTATATCTTTACTGTTGTCATTCTCAAATGATGCATTGAACGATTAGATCCTTTGATATTGGGAGAAATCTCTACCTTAAAGCTAAAATCCTACACTGTACAAGGAAGGGCTGAGGAGGATGCTGTAAAAGCCGATTCTAGTTCCAGGGAACTCACCCATTTTCTACAAGGTAGAAGATTACTTCCAATTTCCTTTTTCTCATTCTTTCTCCATTCAGTTGGATGGAAGGTAATATTGCCCCTTATTTCAGTGTTCACTATTAAAATATGAGTTCAAACTTTCTGCCCTGTTAAAAAAAAACAATGCAAAGTAACCAGTCCTTATCCATGTGTCAAAACTATCAGCACCTGGGCCACTCTGCATTTGAAGAGATCAGAGAAACAGAATAGGTCGACAGCATCCCCACCCATCCTTTGATGTACAAGGAAAGTTCTGTGAGAAGACAGTATATTAGGAATGTCAAATTTTGAATGATCATGATGATAATTAATATTAACTAAAAAGAGACAAAAAAGAACAATTAATCTCAGTGCAGTATACCTGATCTAAAAGTTATCATAGAATGAATTTGCCTCTATTTCATTTATTAAAGCCTCACCAACTTCTTCTTAAGAAAGTTTAGTTTGTAAGTGTTTCCCTGGAATTATCTTACCTTACAATATCACCATCAAAAGTTGTTCAGTAAAATAATTTCTAAAATGTAGACGAACTTTCATTGCATCATTCTGAAATTCACAATTTGGGATAAATATAAAACCTTTATAATGTGTGAAGTAAGAAATATCACTGACACGAAGTAAATAAGATATACTAATACATATAAATAAAATGTATAGTTGCATTTAAAACTTCAAAAATTTAACCTATTTTGTCCTACATTTTATTTTGTGTAAAAGCATAATTCACACACATAATTGTATACTTTCCAAAAATACATGTTTTGCTTGCTTTTGACCTATGGACTCAATAGGAAAAGAGAAATGAAATTTTTCTAAATATGAATTTTTATTTTTGCTCTGATAATCTATTCATCTAACAAGTTATTAACAATAAATATTTTCAATATTTATCAATTATACATACTGGATTTTTTAAATTGCTGTTGGACCCTTATTTGCTGGACTGTATGTTTTCTAACCTTATACACAAAAAACAAGGCATAAAAAGCAGTTGTAAATTTAGTTTAAAGCAGAAATAAATGCAACTTTTAACATCATAAAAATAATGTAATTTTGTAAAAAAAAAAATGACACCTAGAAATAAATATATATGATAATGGAAATAATTTTACAAAGCTTTATGTAATTTAAAATTTCTCCCCATTTATCAAAACATTGCTTCTTATTGAAAACATTTTTTAATGAGCACAAAACTACTACCACTTAATTCAAATATTGATTGAAGAAGACAGACTATCTGTGCTTTCTACAAGCTTATAAATTTTACTGGAAGAGCTGGTAGGTTTTGTTTTTTTAAAAAAATAATTTAGAGTTAATAGCTCTGTTTCCTGACAGTGATGTATCTGAAGTGTTGTAAAAGAAAGAAGGGAATAAAGGGGGTTATTAGGTCTTTAAACTCAAGTTTTCAAATGCCCAATAAATGACACAACTGTGACTAAAGAAAGTTTTAAGCTGGAGATGATTAAATAAGGAAATCTTCAGAGTTCATACGGAATTGTGATAAATAGTTTTTGTGAGAGCTTAAATATGCCAAATGTAAAGAATTACTTCTAGGAGGGGGCTGAAGAATCAGAAAGTTATTAACGAAAATTCTTAGCTCTTAATCATGAGCTTGTATTTCAGAAAATTAAACATCTTCCGTGTAAAGGATAGATGTGCACAGGTCATTATATCATTACACTAATTTGTCACATATCTGCACTGAAAAATCCTATTGTGGAATTTATTCCCAACAACTGGAATTACATGGTAGTTTTTAAAAAAAGTTTGGTGTTGTTTAGTTTTGGTTTTAAGCAACACATTCATCCTTATAAGCTGGAGAATTTACTTTACCAAACTGACCATAAATTGCATTTCTGAGAAGGTTTGTTAATAGAAACAGAATGAAATGAAAGCAGCTGCACACTGGAACCACATCACTTATGCTGCTCACAGCACATCAAACATGAAGAAGCAGGCAAGTCCTCCCTTTTTCTCCCTGTGGGTAAAGTAAGGCACTGAGCTTAAACATGGGATTCTGTCTCTCCTCTTTCCATTTCTGCTTGTACACGTCTCATAAAAACATGGCTAAGAGCACAGCCCCACTCCACAGGTGTGTTGTGGAAGCTGCTAGTAAAAATGGTTTTAAAACATTTGGAAACTACCAAGCTCTTGAGAAAATGCTTATTAAAGACCAATAAAATTGTGAACATTGAGGAGAAAACATACAGCAAATCTTTCTGGTGTGCTTTAAGGAAGGCAGTTTCGTCTCCAGCCACGTGGGCTTGGCTGTGGTAAACTCAGGCAAGAAAAACAAGCTTGTCCATGATTTCCTAATGAAGGGCTAAGGCGAGTTAAGAACAACAGTTCCATATTCACTAAGTCACCCATGAGACATAGCCCTTTTCACCCTTAGCCACCATAATCCAGAATTTTACAAGTGATTGAAAATTCTGCAAACACACCCAGACAGCCTCCATATTATCAATAATAAATGAAGTATGAGTACTATCAACTGAAATTCAAAATGGTCATTGGGTTCATTTCTGCCAGACACCTGGACCATGAGGCAAGGGAAAGAGCGAATTTGGTCATTTTAACAACCAGTCTGGGATTGTTTCCTCGATAGCAACTGTAAGGAGAATCAAAGTTTCATGGGCTAATAATTCCTAATGCTGCAGATTGATGATATGCTACTAAAAAGCTACAGTTTTGCAAGGACCAGAGGGAAAGATGAATTTTCTTCCAATTTTATGGTATTTGTGTAGAATGTTTCATTCTTTATTTTTAAAATTATTTTTGCCTAACTCAACTGATTAGTACATTCTTAAAAATGAGATAGTCATGCAGAATTAGCTGATTCTGAGCTTTCCTCAATAACACTATTTTCAAATCTGCTTGATCCTAAGAATCTCCTGTGTACAGCCTTAGGCCTAAAGAACCAAACTCTCTAATGAAAATTCTGAACACAGGCCTTTTTTAAGCACTCCATTTTTGAAAGACATCCCAGGTGAGGATCAAACAAGTTTGAGAAATCCAGGTTAAGTCTGAGACTCCTAACTTAATTGGAACAAATTCAATGTTGACAACATAAAATACCCAAGAAGAACAGAGAAAGGAATCTTCATTGTATAGCTCTGAGAAGCGTGGTGATCTTTCTCCTTAGAGACTTTCTGAGGTCTGTTATATAGAAATACGTTAGGACAATAACCAGTAGTTGATGTCCCATTTAAACACACAAGCACTACACAAACTTTTTTTTTTTTTTTCTAATTTTTTGAGACAGAATCTTGCTCTGTCACCCAGACTGGAGTGCAGTGATGCAATCTCGGCTCACTGCAGCCTCCCAGGTTCAAGCAATTCTCCTGCCTCAGCCTCCCAAGTAGCTGGACTACAGGCGCATGCCACCATGCCTGGCTAATTTTTGTATTTTTAGTAGAGATGGGATTTCACCATGTTGACCAGGCTGGTCTCGAACTCCTGATCTCAAATGATCCACCTGCCTCAGCTGCCCAAAGTTCCAGGATTATAGGTGTGAGCCACTGCACCTGGCCCACAAATATTTTTAAAAGCCATCTCAAAAGCTTTAGAAGAGTATCTAGGTTAAAAATAGTAACTCAAGAATTTCAAACATAGCAGTCAAAACATTGTGAAATAATATTGAGCTAAAGGAAAAAAATTGGCCTTTTAATGATACGTAATTATCCAACAGCTATGTGAAACTTTTTAGTAGCAATCCCAACATAATGAGTTGAATATGTCACATGGATTTGAGTCTAAGCAAAGTGTGTATTCTTGTAGAACAGCCTTGCAAGAATGGAACTTCGAAAGATAAGAGCTTGTAACAGAGGTTGCTTTGAGGGAGACAAAGTAGCACAGAATCACAAAAATACAGTGCTTTGTTTTCTAAATTATTATTTCTACATCGAAAATCATATTCATTATAAATATGTATAAAAATAGCATATAAAAATTATTTTGTTTCACCCTCTGAAAAAACTTCAACCAACTACACTGCACACCATGGTGATTAATAACTGATTTGTTATAGAGAATATGAAGTCATCCAGGCCTTCCATGCACTAGTTTGCATAATAAGCAAGTTTTTTTAAAAAGCATTAGTACAATAGGAAGTCCATTCATAAAAATTCCATGTAATACAAGTTACTATAAACTAACAGGTCTCACAAGTCAAATGCAGCTTCTCATTCACCATCTCTACCAAATATGCATAAAGTGAAAACAGTGAGATGTAGATGAACAGATTCTTCTCTGAATATAAAATTAATATTCTAGATATTTTGCCAAGAGAAGTCTTCTGAATAAAATTCTACTAGTACTCCTCATAGTAATTTTGTTTTCATGAATCAAAAATATGGTAATATCCAATAAATCAATAGTTTCACATCACCTTCTTCCAAATGGAGAAACTGAGGCCCAGGGAGCTGACTATGGTCACAGGAGTTGTTAGGTGTTTTCAGATGAGTGAAGCTGATCAACTTCACAGAAAGACCCAGTAAAGATTATGTAGAGTATAGAAATTACTAGAGTTTTATCTGCATATCCGAATAAATAGTTGCCATTTTCATAAAACTTCACAAGGGAAAAGCCATTATGAATGATTTAATGCAAAAGTCATTAAATGAAATTTTCATCTCCAGAAATTTTAGTGACTTTGACTGCAGTGGCAGCCTGTGCAGTAGATCATTTCTTGTCCTTTTACTTAGCTTAAATGCCCCAAGGAGATCCTAAGAGCTACACAGTATTTTACTTTGGAATCAGATCTATTTGCTTTGGAATAGGATACCTGGAATGGTTAGCAGGTGACCTGAAAACTCAGTGATAAATTCAACCTTGGCCGTTTTCTCATATGTCACCTGTATGTCATCACTGAACATTTCCAAAGACTGGCTTTAAAATTAAGAGTCTGGAAAATTGTACTCATGATATTCCTGGGTTGAAGTCAATCGCATTGATTTAACTCTGTTTCCAAATGGAGAATAAAAGAAGACATAGCTACCTCTCCTTATTTTCCCCCTCTCTCTAGACAGAGGGGTATATTTTTAGACCTCCCAAGAGCCTCATTCATTGTGAAAATAAAGTTTCACCCTTGAGCTATGCCTGCCTCTTTCTCCTTTGTCTAGATTTGGCTGTGGGGGAGAGGGAAGAGAGACCAGATCACAATCCAATAATCTTTTTTTCTTCTCATCTTTCTAGCCTCAGTCCTACCATGCCCTAGTGTGAACAAGGTCATGTATAACTCCAGTGAGAATTTATAGACAAGAGTGTCATTTCTCTTGGGTTCACAAGAAAAACAAACCTAGGATTGCTCCCCATGTGAATTTGTGAATAGCCTAGTTTACGGCACATCACATTATTAGTACAAGTGAGGGTTGAATCCCAAATGAGGACCAGCATGGCCTCCTCTTTTGTTGACAGAAAAGTCCAGTTACTGGCAACCACTCAGCCCCTGCCAATGAGAAGCCATCCCGCTGTTGCTGAGTAAAAACTCATGTGAGAAAGAGGTCAAGGCATCTACCACCCATCAGGCCACAGAGACCTCTTGAGAAGCCTATTATTATATGCAGGAGACTGATGGGAGAAACATCAGCGTATGATACAGTCCAGATTACAAGGATTTTCTCATCTCATGAATAAATAAAATTTACACATGAGAAAATCTTTTCCCAAAAAGAAAAAACCTGACACGAGAGAGTTATATGTCTTAAGTAATAACTAAAGCAATAAATACATCCTATGTGATTGCTCAGGAAAGTAAGATCACAAGTTCCTGAGATGACTGAAATAGAAATAAATCAGATTTTGAGCAGTTAAACATCTGAGGGAGTTTGGAAGTGGGTCGATAATTACTTCTGACGTAAGAATTTGCTCTGACATCTCATTTGTGACTCTCCTTAATTCATTTAAAATACTCTAACCAACGAAAAACTGAGAGGTGAGATCATCATAGAGGAAAGGGCAATAGAAACAAACACTAAAAGTTGTTTTCTTATGTTAGGTTTTTTTATTTTGTTTGGTTTGATTTATTTCTTCCCTGTCAGAATGTTCTTTGCTGAATTTGCTGACTTCTATAGAAAACAAAATGAAACAAGATGTCTCAGAAGTCTCTGAGTGCACTGAATAATTATGCTCTGTTTTTCTGACTATACCATTTCAATATTACAGTAATGGTAATTCTAACAAGTCAGTACAGATTCATAAAAACAGAGTTAGTGAGGAAGTGAAGACTATACTCTACTTGTCATTTTTTAATGTTTCTTTGTTATGTGTAGCCATTTTAGCCCAAACTTTCTCCACGATTCTCTATGTGTAATTTACATTGATTTAATGCATTGAGACAATTTATCTATCATATATTTTTCACAATTCAGTGCTAACAGGAATCGTCAGGGTAAAGCTGACAATTGAAAGTTTGCAGCTCTTTAACATTTGTGGCAGATGAAAACCTACAGTTTCATCACTGCCTATAATGCATGTGTTACCAAAGTCGTTTCGATGGCTATTATTTTAAGAACATAGAGGAGCTGATTACCAAAAATTCAAAAAAGAAGTGAAGGAAAAGAAGAAGGGAAGAAGGAAAACTTGGGAGGAAAGGGAAAGAAAGAAGAGGGAGAAATGGAAAAAGAGAGAGAAGAAAAAAAGAGAAAAGGAAGGAAGAAGAGAAAGAAGAGCAAGAGAAAGAGAAAGTGAGAGAAAGAAGAAGAAAGAAAGAGAGAGGAAGGAAAGAAAGAAGAAAGAGAAAGAAAGAAAAAAGAAAAAGAAAGAAAGAAAAAAGAAAGAAAGAAAAAGAAAGAGAGAGAAGGAGGAGGGAAGGAAGGAAAGAAGGAAGGAAGGAAGGAAAGAAAGAAGGAAAAAGAAGGAAAAAAAGAATGAAGAAACAGAACAGTAAGCGTCTATTGTTTCAGAGCTCTGTCTTGGCTTGTCATGGAGATATTTCACTTGAATGAAATAAGCGTGCAATAAAGTTATAACATCAGTTACCTCAACAACAAGCCTGCCACCCACACAACCTTGCCATTCAAATTCTTGCTCATTTTTCTCATTACATTATTATGATCAGCCTCTTAGTCAAGTCTCAGTTTGACTAACCTATTGCCATCGGCTACTAGTTGGTCAATTTTCATCCCACTTAACAAAAGCAATGAAATGGCCTGGACACTCCTGTTGTTTCCACTCCTCTCACAGCCTCAACCAGATAATCCAGCTAATCAGCCATGTCTGAGATTGAGGAGTGCTTTAGGACCACAGGCTCTTTTTTTTATTGTACTTTAGGTTCTGGGGTACCTGTGCAGATCATGCAGGATTGTTGTATAGGTACATACATGGCAATGTGGTTTGCTGCCTCCATCGCCCTGTCACTTATATCTGACATTTTTCCCCAGGTTATCCCTCCCCAGCCTCGCCACCTCCCACTGTCCCTCCCCTAACCGCCCCCCAACAACAGACCCCAGTGTGTGATGATCCCCTCCCTGTGTCCATATGTTCTCATTGTTCAATACCCACCTATGAGTGAGAACACATGGTGTTTGATTTTCTGTTCTTGAGTCAGTTTGCTGAGAATGATGGTTTCCAGATTCATCCATGTCACAACAAAGGACACGAACTCATCATTTTTAATGGCTGCATAGTATTCCATGGTGTATATGTGCCACATTTTCCTTGTCCAGTCTTTTTCTTTAGTATTTCCTTTTATAACAAAAAAAAATATGTTCTCAATGGCAACTGAATATTCAGTGCAGCAAGGCATGTATTAAAAAACGTGTTTTTCCTTCTTCACATTTACATTTAGGAGGACATTCCAGTAGCTTGGAAGGAAATGGGGAACCAAACCTGTGAACTAATGTAAAAATAACCTACCTAACAGGTTACTTACCATATTTCAAACACACTTCTGAGAACGTGGCTCACGTGCACCTGTTTTGCCCTCATCACGGTTCAGTGAGGAGGGTGCTAGCCATAGTTACCCATTTTACAGACCAGAACATGAAAGCAGAGATAAATTAATTGGTGTGCCCAAGGTCACAGAGCAGGGAAGTGGCATGACCAGGCAGTTTGATATTCTTGATCTACACTCTTGACCACTATGCGCCACTGAAAACAATAAGGGTACATTGTTTAGTAAAATGCTGGTGCATTCAGCACATTTGTAAAATCTGGCCCAATAAAAACTAAATACAAAAGAGTTATGGGAAAAACAGAGTTGAGGAATGATTTTCCAAAATCCACATAAGACTCTGAGAATCTAAATCTGTGTATCAAATTTTCTATGTCTAAAGCCTCCTTTAAAAAAATATGGGCTGGGTGGGATGGTTCATGCCTGTAATCCCAGCACTGTAGGAGGGAGGAGATGGGCAGATCATCTGAGGTCAGGAGTTCAAGACCAAGCTGGCCAACATGGTGAAACACTGTCTCTACTAAAAATACAAAAATTAGCTGGGTGTGGTGGTGTGCACCTGTAATCTCAGCTACTCAGGAGGCTGAGGTGGGAAAACAGCTTGAACCTGGAAGGCGGGGGTTGCAGTGAGCTGAGATCATGCCACTGTACTCCAGCCTAGGCAACAGAATGAGACCCTGTCTCAAAAAAAAAAAAAAAAAAAAAAAAGGAAAAAGAAAGAAAAGAAAACATATGTTTCATAGCCAAGAAGGATTGAGTCCTGGTTTCCTCATCCATATAGTGGGAACAACATAGCCCTCCTTATACAGTCTTGGGGATGATTAGGATAATGTATGCAAAGCCCACGGCATGGAGTTTGATGTACGGTAGATGATCAATAAATGGTAGCCACTATTTATAACTGTTATTGGATCTTTTCCCCTTGTGTTCCCCACTATCAGATGTATCTTGCATTTAGGTGTCTCCTCTTACTTCACAAAGCAAATAAATGTTCCCACTCAAAACAAACCGCAATGCTATGAAATAATATCTTGAACAAAACTCCAATTGGGAAATAGCAAATAGATCAGCTAGTACTCCGTGGACTTAATAATCAGGTTTCAAAGCAAGCACTTGTATGTGATGGTGAGAGTTATTTTAGAAAGATCTGTTAGAGCAGATACAGAGATGGAAACTTGGATAGGCATGCTGGCTGAAGGAAGAAAGTTATAGCCATGTAGTTATAACTAGATAAGGCGCCTCCAAATACATGCATGAATCAGCCACTGAATGTCTTATGGTTGGGAACGATCTAAGCATGCGTCTATAGAGGAGTCTCCTCCGGCAGACTGATTCTCTCTTCTCTCTGCTTCCTTCAGAGAAGGAGAGGAGGTAGGCAAAGCACGTGAAGGAATGTGGTTCCCAGGCTTGTATAGGAAGTGGCCTGGGCTGCTCTGAGTACTCCTGTACCCAAGTATTTGTCCCATTGCCCTGGCCAGGAATTCCTGTTCTGCTTTGGAAACAGATTTGGAGTTCCACTGTCGGGGTGACAGAGCAGAGGGCCTAGATTCCAGGGACAATCAGAGAGGGTATTTGACATCCTGTTGATATATAGAATATAAAATTAATTATAGTGCAAATGGCAAATGGTTACACATAAGCTAATTCATACATCACGATTTCTGTTTACTACTACCATTTCCCATTTCCCACACTGAGACAGAGAAAATTTGTGTTTAAATAGTCAGTGACCCACAGAGATCTAATACAGTGGGCACACATGTATGTATCTGTTTGCAAAGACATGTACAAATTCAGACACACACATACATACATGTGGGCACACCCATATATGTGTGTGTGCATATGTGACCAAATAATCTTTGCAAAATTATAACATTAGTAAATGAAGGGTAAAGAAGCATGCATTACTGATGCAAAATGTTGATTTGACAAAATGAAACCTTGCAGAGTTGCAAATTTAAATGAAATTTTTCTCAACGGCAGTAACTATTCTGTGCAGTAGAGATCTTCTGAGCTCTTCATAAAAGCAGCTGAGGACATAGGAACAGTGGTTAACTGCCACTTACTTTTTTTGAATTAGACTTTACTCAGAGCACTTGTGGGGTAGCAGCAAAATTGAACAGAGGGCACAGAGATTTCCCAGACACTCTCTGCTCCCCTACACCCACAGCCTCCCCAATTAACAATGTCTCCCACTAGGGTGGTTCATGTCTTACATGGATGAACCAACATTGACACATCATCATCATCCAGAGTCCACAGTTAATGTGAGGGCTCACTCTTAGTGTTATACATTCTGTAGGCTTGGGCAAATGCACAGTGATATGCGTCTGTCATTGTAGTGTCATACAGAGTCGTTTCACTCCCTGAAAGTCCCCTGTGCTCCACCTATTCCTCCCTTCCTCCCCCAACCCCTGGCAACCACTGATCTTTTACTGTCTCCATCGTTTTGCCTTTCCCAAAATGTCATATAGAATGCAACCTTTTCAGATGCATTTCATTCACTTAGTAAAATGCACTTAAGGTTTTTCAGTGTCTTTCGGTGACTTGATAGCCTATTTCTTCTTAGCACTTAATAATATCCTATTGTGTGTATATATCGCGGTTTATTTATCCACTCATCTACTGAAGGGTATCTTGATTGCTTCCAAGTTTCGTTAATTATGAATAAAACTTCTGTAAACATCTGTGTGCAGGTTTTCCTGTGAACATAATTTTTCAACTCCTTTGGACAAATACCAAGGTGCATGAGTGCTGGATCCATGGTAAGAATATATTTAGTTTTAGCCAGTCATAGTGACTCACGCCTATAATCCCAGCACTTTGGAGGCTCAGGCAGGAGGATCCTTTGAGCCCAGAAGTTTGAGACAAGCCTAGGCAACAGAGTGAGACATCATCCCTAAAAAATTTTTCTTCATTAGCTGTGTGCAGAAGTGCACACCTGTAGTTCCAACTATTTGGGAGGCTCAAGTGGGAGGATTGCTTCAGCCGAGGAGGTCAAGGCTGCAGTGAGTCAAGATTATACCACTGCACTCCAGCCTAGGCAACAGAGCGCGGCCCTGTCTCTGGAAAAAAAAAAGGTGGAGGGGTGGGCTGGGTACAGTGGCTCATGCCTGTAATCTCAGCACTTTGGGATCACTTGAGCCCAGGAGTTTGAGACCAGCCTGGACAACAAAGCAAAAACCTCATTTCTAAAAAAAAAAAAAAAAAAAAAAAAAAAAAAATTTGAGAATATGTGTAGTTTTGGAAGAAACTACCAAACCATCTTCCAAAGTGGTTGAAAATGCACCATTTTACGTTTTCATCCGCAGTGAATGAGGGCTCAGTGTTCTGGATTTTAGCATCTCTAATAGGTGTGTAGTGGTTTTTCGTGGTTTTAATTTGCATTTCCCTTATGACAGGTGATATGGACCATCTTTTAGATGCTTATTTGCCATCTGTAGATCTTCTTTGCTGAGGTGTCTGTTCAGAACTTCAGCCCATACCACTTACTTCATCTCTGACCAGTAAGATTCACCTTGACACAATAAACCAGTAGACACTTAAGACAACCCCTGCTGAGACAACCTTAGATGAGACAACCCAGGTGAGGGAGAAGACCTGATACAAACCCTGCCTTTATTTTTTGAAATTTGATAGAAAAAGATAAGGTAATAATTTGAGAGATCTCCAATCACAAGGCTTTGGAAAAGACTGGAAACTCTTAATTGGCTGCTGATAAATGTTTGATTAGAAATAAAAATGTTTAAATTTACTCTCCTGATGAAAACTTTCACACATTGATTTGACTTCTCATTATGAAGCTAATACGCAGGATGGTTTTTCCAGCTATTTTATTTCTCAACTTTTCACTGATCATTATTCTCAGGCCAATTTGCAAAGGACAGAATTCTAAATCGCCAGAATCCCATCTAATCCTTTATTCACTAGTAGTAAAAAGTACTGTAACGTGGTATAAAGAGAGAGTGAGGGGGAGGAAATTAGGTGATTTTAAAGATAACTTTGGAAAGTTTGTAAACCAGCATGATTGTGTGTGGGGTGTGTGTGTGTGTGTGTGTGTGTGTGTGTGTGTGTGTGGTTACACTGGATTTAGACATCAAGGCACAGTTTACAACTCCTAGGCTGATAATCTCATCTGGACTGAATTCTCATCTTCACACTTCACTGATTTCTGATTTCCTGACTGGCCTCAGGCAAGTCACTTCCAGTTGCCCACAGTGGTTACAATGGCCGTACTCAGCCAGGCTGTATAGATTTGAGCTCTCAACTACTTACGAACCGTGTAACTTCAGGCAAGTTACTTAATCTTCTTGTGCCTCCGTTTTTTCATCTGTGAAATGAGTGTAACAGTCTCTAGTCCACAGAGCTGTGACGGGGGAGGGAAACGAATGAGATCATGCATGTACAGTATTACTTGGACAATCATAAGTACTCAATAAATATTGGCCATTGTTATTAGCTGAGTCATAGTTTCCTCATGCTGCATGAGAGGGTCAGATCAAGTGACCTCATAAATTCTTTCTGTCAGTCTTCAGGAAAACCCTATCATATGGAACGAAACTAATTCCCCAACCTCCCAAAATCTCTGCAGCCACAGAGCCCTCATCAGATCTTATTTACCAAAGATCATCCACCACACTGCTGGTTGTGCAGGCTTCATTGATTCCTATTTTACATACAATTCTAACAACCATGTTTATTCAATTTCTCAGACTACAGCAAATCAGATGCCCAAATTAGGAAGGAGAAAGAATGCTGGAAGAAAAATGCCTTGGGAGCAACAGTGATTGCAGATTGTCTGGCACTAGGCAAAGAGAGACTAAACAATTGCTATCACAGAATAATGTATCTGTGCATGACAATGACACCAAGTCACTAAAAACTTTTGAATTACATTTAGTATATTGCTTAAGGCAGCGATTTTAAAGCTATCTATATAAAAAAAATGATCAGTTTCTGGTTGTTTTTCTTATGGGAAAAATGTCCCTGGTTGTTGTTTAGGTCTCTCCCAGACTTGCTGGCCCTCTCTGTTCTCTCCTGATGGGGCCTCCCTGCCCCACACCAACTGGGGTAGGGCTGAACACAAGGGTTCTCTCCCAACAGGAAGACTGACATGGGATTAGAGAGTAACAACCCAGTGCTGATACAGCAGTGCTGTCCTGGTTACATTTGACTTCAAACTCCAGCCACATTCACATTTACACCTCAATAGTAAGTGTGAGTTTACATTAGAATTTACTATTAGTGCCATTAACAAGTAACAACTATTTACTATCTGTTAGTGTCATTAGAGAGTAACAACCCAGGTAGCCAGCACTGACTCCAGCAGGGCTGTCCTGAGTACATTTGACTTCAATCTCCAGCCACAGTCACATGCACACCTCGATAGCAGTGATCTCTTTTCCTGGCCCTCATATCACCTGCTTCTTTTCCAACCTAAGAGGTAATGGGTTTAATTAAGACTCTGGTAGACCTAAATAAAGATCTGAATCCTGTCTCAATCTCTTGCCTACTCCGCAACTTTGGCAAGACATCGGAACTTTGCACATCATCTTCTCATCTATAAAATGTGGATAGTAATGCCGTACCTCTCAAGGCTATACAGGGGAGTAATTGAGACTGTGGAGGTACAGCACAGAGCCGGGAGAGAGGAGGTGTTCAAGGTGTAGTTGCAATTCCTGCTGCCCGTTTTAGTTGCATCTAGGATTTTGACAGGCCTTCCCAACCACAGCTCATCACACTACTTGGATGCATAGTGGGTGAAGCTACGGTTTGGAGTCGCAAAGACCCAGCGTGGAATTCCCTTTCTATTGGTTGCCATCTGGGTGGCCTCGGGCACAGCATTTAAGGCTTTTTGAGGCTCAGCTTCTCCCACTTGTACACTGGGGATACCCACCACTCACCTACAAGATTTGTTGTGATGATTTCATCAGAAACATATTTAAGAGCCTGTCTCATAGGAGAGGGTGATTAATGCTTAAAATATCTATATTGAGCCTGTACTCTTCAAAGCAGTTTCACTGACATTATTCTATTTTATTCTTAAAGACTCCCTATAAGGTAGTTGGGACAGGTGTTTTTATGCCCATTTGAAGAGAAGGAAAGAAGTTAAATGATGCTTAGTGTTTAATCCAACATCACACAGCCCAAAAATATGCCAGCACCCAAGCTGGAATCAGGCTTCTGCCTCTTGCACCGCTGCTTTTCTATATGATTAAGATCGTTCCTGCACTGCAGATTTCCATTGTCAACACGGGGAGAAGGTGAAACAAGTGAACACACCTTTCCTCACGCTCTTCCAGCAGCTTTAGAATAGCTGCAATGAGCTTTGTAGTAGCAGGTAATAGAACTCCCCATCACCAACTAGCTTAAATAACAAGGAGATTTACTATTTCACATAACTGCAGATTCAGACAGTGAAAAGAGGGCTCCGGGCTCAGTATGATCATCAGCACAAACATGTCAACAAAGACCGTGTTTCTTTCTGTCTTGCCTCCCTACAGGCATCAATTTCACCTTGAGGTTGGTCACCCTCATGGTCATCAGGTGGCTGCCCATGGCAATTAGAACTACAAAGCTCTCTTGTTCATGTCTGGCAAGACCAAGAGAGAAGGCTCTCCCTCAGGCACTGAGTGTAAGTGCCTCCATCAGTCTGTTGAGTCCACTATTACTACAGACCTACCCCTGGACCAGTAAGAGAAAACATAGAAATGCCTGCACTTACTGCCCCAGATTAAGCATGATCTGCTCCCACAGTGGAGAATGAAGTCATCTGCTCCTTAGTCATCAGAGGGAGGGGTGAATGCATAAGTAATTAGGCTCTTAATTAATGAGTACAGGAGCACAGGTGTTGGGTGGATAACCAACAGTATCCACCATGTAGGGCAATAATAAAGTTCGCCAAGGCATGACTGCAACAGCTTTTCCATTTTTAGTTCACCTGCATTCTCCTTCACCAAAGCATTGACTTCAGGCGATGACTGAAATAAAAATTGTGAAGACAGCAGGCAAAGACATTTGCCCCAAATTGTTTTTATGTCTTTTTTGACTTTATTAACTTAAAATCAAGCATGAAGTTCTTTCAATATTTCATATGAAATAGAAGAAAGGTGATAAGCATTTTTATAAACCCAAGTTTTATTGAGCGAAATCAACCTGGAACACAGACAGATCTGATTTTTCTAAAAATAAAATTCAATGGTATAGAGTCATTTGAGAAGAAATATATAAAATAAAATTGGGAGCATGACATGGTGGGGAAAATTTAAGCCTAAAAATTAGGGGAATCTCTGTTTTTGATCCATCTCTGTCACCAACAAATTATATGCCTGTGAGTAACTCAGTAAGACTAGAACTAAATCAGTGGTTGCAAACTGGCAACCGACAGATCAAATCTGGTCCAAGATGTGTTTTTTTTTTTTCTGGCTACCACCTAAGATCCAATTGTATCTCAGGTAACGCTACTGTTAGGAGCATAATACAATTTCTGAGAGTAAACACAGCCACTAAAATTCTAGGGGCCAAATACCAAAGGTTCAAAGTCACTTACAATGAAAATATGCATATGAGTTATCCCAGAGCCAATAAAGATGCATCATATTATAAAGATACCAAGAAATAAATATCTTCACTTAGAATTACTGTTGGTCCATTGCGGTTGAAAGATTGTTTATGTAACTGAAGTTGAAATCTTTATATTATCTGTATTATAGAACCCAGATCTGATAGACGAGGAAAAAGTAGTGTTTTAAAAAGACAGTTCCCCAAACTGGCAACTCTGCAGATATAATTTAACTTCATGCTGCAGTAGAATGAAGTCGATCCTGCCGAAGAATTCACGTGTTCTGAATGTGAAAAATAGCTTTTCCATGGAATCAGAAGGATTCGCAATTTGTATAAATGGATGTTTCTTTTACTCAGTTTACTTGCAAAACACTGCCTGACTCAGTTTCACCAAGTAATAGTGAAACTGTTGTCAAGTTGGAAAGTACTTGCCTTTCAAAGAAGAACCACAGAGCTCTTTTGAGACCATGAAATGTGTTTCCTGATGAGCATCCCAGAATCTACATTAGCACAGGTAACACATTTTTTTTTCACTGCTCAGAACTCATTTATCCTTATTAGAAGTTTTTGGCACACTTCGAATGTTACATAATCAGACATCAGTACAGAAGCTTTTAGCCTCTTGTCACTGTTTGGGCTAAGCCATCCTCAATGTCGTAACATCACTGATACCTCTAGGAGATAACCCAAAGTTGTCTACTGGCTATATAATTTGTCAGAGATTAATAGTGACTAGAGCTATCAGTAAACATACAGTATTTTTGTCATATTTTCCTGATAGTGGTTTTGATAAGATTTAAAGTAGCCTCAGCTTTAGCCTCCTTAAGCACTGGAAGGTGTGTGTGTTTTAAACAGGTGGCTTAAAATGTTGGATGCCATCATCTTCTCTAGCTGTAAGCAAAAGAATTGCCACAATTTCTGACTTCTTTTGTCAGTTTTTGACATTTGCTTTCCCTTGTTGGAAAGAGTTGTCTTTTTCAATGTGTTAGTGCTTGATCCCTTAAATGTAATGAGAACTAGCCTCGAGGAAATTCTCAGGAAAGTCCCCAAAGAAGGTAGGTTCTCCATTCACAGATAAAACATTTTTCAAAGATCTTCCACAGGTTGCTTTTTGAAAACCTCAGCAACCTAGTGGAAAATAGCACATAAATTCTATATTAAACTTTTATTACTTAAATGCAGTTGATTTCTAATAAGGAGTTGGGGGAGATTTTCCCTAATCATGGTTAGGAAGCTGAACAACAAAATGACATTAATTTTTAACAAATTAATCCATCAGTACAGTGAAATTTCAGAAATCTTCCACTGAATTAACCATGTGATTTTTAAAAACTAATCTTGGCCAAGTGTGGTGGCTCATGCCTATAAACCCAGCACTTTGGGAGACCAAGGAGGACAGATCGCTTGAGGTCAGGATTTCCAGACCAGCCTGGCCAATATGGTAAAACTCTGTCTCTACTGACAAATTTTAAAAAAGGAGCTGGTGTGGTGGTGCCCACTTGTAATCCTAGCTACTCTGGAGGCTGAGGCATGACAATCGCTTGAACCTGGGAGGCAGAGGTTGCAGTGAGCTATCATGCCACTGCACTCCAGCCTGGGAGACAGAGTGAGACTGTGTCTCAAAAACAAAAAACAAAACAAAACAAAAAACTAATCTGATAAAATAATGCAGGTCAAAAAAAAACTTTACTAACCCTCTTAGATTAATATTTCAAAGCTCTTTAACAACTGCTCACTTTACCTGTACACAATTTTCAACAGAGCATCTTTACATAAAACATCCATCCCAAACAGCAGGTTCTACTCCCTGCCAAGCAATCTTGCCTGTCCCTTCTCAATGCCTTTGTGCCCTGTGTGTTCTGGCCTTAGCTGCTTTCATTTTTCCTTTGATTATCTCCTAAGCTAAATTCAAGTCATGCTTCCTCCACAAAGTTTGTGCAAATGACTTTCTCTCTGAATCTCTAGAGTACTGATGGTTCCATCCCCAACATTTTAAGATCTCTTGGATTAATGCTATCATTTTATGGCTCTATTAAGATTTCCAATTGACCAGGCACTTTCATTTTATGTGCCTCTAGGAGATGTTCAGTTCCCGTAGATGTCTTGTATTTGTCATTGTATCTTTCCAATGCCTTACCCAATGGCTTGCACACAACTGGTGTCTCATACATTCGCTAATCCGAAGAGTCCAGCTGATCTAGTCAAATCATTTAACTTGAATCCAAAGACTAAGTAATGGAGTTATAGAATAGTGGTAAAAATTGTAATCATATTTGTAGTCCAGATGCTTTAAATAGATAGATTTCCAGATCTGCCACTTACTAGAAAGTGACTTATCTTGGACAGGTCATTTCACCTCTTATAGCCCTAGTTTTCTCATCTGTAAAACTGAAAGAATAATAATGACTCTCTCGCCTATTTCACTAGATTACTGAGACAGTCAAATGATGTGATGTCTTTGAAGGTGTTTATACAAAGTCAAGTACCTTACAAATATGAATGATCCTAGTTGGGCAAACGAAATACTATTTCTAGAAATCCCATATCAAATGCAGTGAGGAACTCCTAAAATGATCACGACTGGTGATAATTTTAAGGTATATTATGATCAATTTTAAACAGTGCTGCGGGTCACATTGCTATCCTTGCCTTACAGGTGGAAGTTTGATGTTATCTAGAAGCAAATAGTTTAAGTAAAATTAATGACAGCACCAACATGAGATGTCTTTACTCTTCTAGTTGGTAGCTTTGAGTCTAATAGCACCACTGCTTCCTCCTAAACTTTTCTTTAAGCTTCATTAAAGTTCTGATTCTTAGGGATTAATATAAGCAGACACTGATAATATCAAGCTCTTCTCTCTATAACTCCAGGAACCCTAAATTAGCATAAATTACTTTTCTGAATCCATCATTTGTTTCAATATCTCTTTAAAGTCTTTTCTGACCTTTCTCATCACCTTCAAATCCATGCCCCTTTTTCATAAGTCAGCTCTCTGCCATTCCATCAGTACTAACTTCCTGCAAGATATCTCCATGTGGATGTCCCATAAGAATCTTGAATTTAAGAAGATCAAGGGGCTAAGACAAGCAGACTGCTTGAGGTCAAAAGTTCAAGATCAGCCTAGGCAACATGGTGAAACCCCATCTCTAGAAAAAACACAAAAATTAGCCAGGCATGGGGGCAAGCACCTGTAGTCCCAGGTACTCGGGAGGCTGAGACAGGAGAATTACTTGAGCTGGAGAGTTCAAGGCTCCCTGACTGCACTCAAGCCTGGGTGACACAGCAAGACCCTGTTGAAAGAAAGAGAGAGAGAGAGAGAGAGAGAGAGAGAGAGAAAGAAAGAGAGAGAGAGAGAGACAGAAAGAAAGAAAAAGAGAAAGAAAAAGAGAGAGAAAAGAAAGAGAAAGAAAAGAAAGAGAAAGAAAGAAAGAGAAAGAAAGAAAGAAAGAAAGAAAGAAAGAAAGAAAGAAAGAAAGAAAGAGAGAAGGAAGGAAGGGAAGGGAAGAGAGAAGAGAAGAGAAAAAAGAGAAGAGAAGAGAAGAGACAAGAAGAGAAGAGAAGAAGAGAAGAAACAAAACTTGTTGCCTCTTTCTGTCTCACCCCTCTTGTTCTGAAACCTCCAACTCTTCCTGTGTTGTCCAGCTCAGGACACGCAGCGCCATCATCCCATAGCCAAAACTTAAAACCTGGGAGTTAGTCTTGCCTCTCTCTTTCTCAAGCCTTTCTGCTGTGATTCTGTCTCCCGTCTATCGCATTAATTCATACACACTCCTGCAACTCCATCGAGAACTTGGTTTGGCTCATTGATTGCTTAGATTACCACAACAGTCTTCGAACTATCCTCACCTTCAGTTTGCCTCTCTTCAATCCATTGTCTCTTCTATAACCATAATCAATTCCTGGCTTAGGATCTTTTATGGGGTCCCCATTTCCCTCTGCAAGGGGGACGTAAGATGAAATGTTCATCCAAACTTCTCCACATGGCAGCCAGAGCCTCCCATACCTAGGTCATCTCTCCCCTTCCTTTAAGCCTTAACTTAGTTGCCAATGTCTCCTAGAAGATTTTTCTGTTAACTCACATACAGTAATCAACTGGTTAGTGCCCTATAATTGCATGAACATCTCCCACTCTTTAATTGCCTTCAACTTGCCTAGGCACCCTATAAGCTTGAGACCTCCTTCATGACAGGACTATTCTTTTCACCAACTTGTCTCAGTTACTCTTGATCCCTAAACATCATCTCCAGGGTTAGGTGTATGATACACTCTCAGTAAGTAAGAAAGATGGCCAGTGCAGTGGCTCATGCCTGTAATGTCAGCACTTTGGGAGGCCAAAGCAGGTAGATCACGAGGTAAAGAGATCGAGACCATCCTGGCCAACATGGTGAAACTCCATCTCTACTAAAAATACAAAAATTGGCTGGGCATGGTGGCACGTGCCTGTAGTCCCAGCTACTCAGAAAGCTGAGACAGGAAAATCGCTTGAACCCAGGAGGCAGAGGTTGCAGTGAGAGAAGATTGTATCACTGCACTCCAGCCTGGCAACAGAGTGAGACAGAGAGAAATAAATAAATAAATAAAGAGACAATGTACTTTCCCTTCCTCTTGCATATTTCCCTTTATCCCCAAATATTCTACCTCTTATGCTCTGTTAGATTTCATGAATCATGACCAGGCACGGTGGCTCACTTATGTAATCTCAGAAATTTGGGAGGTCAAGGCAGGTGGATCTCCTGAGGTCAGGAATTTGAAAACAGCCTGGCCCAACATGGTGAAACTCCATCTCTACTAAAAATACAAAAAAAAAAAAAAAAAAAAAAAAAAAAAAAAAAAAAGATGGGCAGGGGGGGGGGCCCCGGGAAAAACAAAAACCAGGCAGGGGGAGAGAGAAGACAGCCGGGACCC